>JARJRE010000177.1:0-103115 GCA_030783385.1 Akanthomyces dipterigenus | reverse complement strand
TGGTATCCCAGCGCACTGGATGGAATCCTTGGCATGGGCACAGTCGGGAATAACGACGGGCGGGGTGGAACGCGGCACTTGCACGAGGCACATGTCGCAGCTGACTTTTTCGTCGAGTAGAAACGTCTGTCTGGTTCTGTCGTCGGTGAGCCGTGGGCGAGCTTATACATGTGCATTGTGGGAATGGCCAAGTCATGGTGGCTGACCACTTTGTGTTATGTCGACCCTTTCTTCCTGGCAAGATGGCTGGCGTGAATAGAGAAGAGACGTTACGAAGGCGCGAGAGAAGAGGGAGTGACAAATGTCTATTGTTATTTCCAGAAGGGGGGCCAGACCACGAAGCCAAGACCCATGCCTGTTTTCAAGTTGGCGTCTTTTGTCTATGCTGATGAGAGAGGCGGGGACTGGCTGGCAGTGCGCGTAATGACTCGATTTTGCTTAGCATCGTGGTCCTGAGCCTAGAACGGACCCGGGGGAGGCCTCACCATGAGCGTGCTCAAACTTGTCTTTGTTAGGACAAGACCAGCCACACAGCGAAGCCTTATCTACATGTGGCATAGCCGGGAATGAGAGAGGGAAAAAACACCTGGCCGCCAGAGCCGCGAGACAAGAGAAAAAAGAGCCCCCGCCATGGTCCGTCCGCCAGTCTGAGAGGCTGAGACAAGGTAGCGACATGCGACATGCGGCTGCTGATCTGTGGACTGGACGTTTCGGTGTCCGGGGGAGCGAGGGCCGGCCGGCTGCGGTCGTCATTTCGGCGGCAAGCCCATATTCTTGATGATGAGCAGAGGAATTAGGTAGAGGACGAGAGGAGCAGAATGGAATGACTGGCGGGCCAAGACTATGGGAGGAGAGACAGACGGCGTCCGTCTGAGCGAACTGCTTGCTTCCAGAGTCCGCCCCCCTCAGCCGGCGAGCCAATTGCCGGTGAGGAGCAGACACACCAAACCACAGAAGCGGCCCTTGGCTGACGAATAGCCAGCCGGCTGCAGGAAGCTCCGGAGACACTTTGTCGTTATTCCCGACAAGCTTTCGTCACCTCCCGACTCCGGTGGATATTGCTCATCATCTCAGCCTCTGTTTGGTGGCGCGAATGGTCTGCTTGGCCCAGTTGCCCCCCTGCTAGTGCCATGACCTGGGCCTTATTACTCTGATCCTACCTTGGTATGCCTCGCTATCCCGTTGTTATGGACGTGGGCAGACCCTCCCAGCCGGGGCCCTTCCCTTTGCCCACCGGGCCACCGCCCACTCGGGATTCTATCGGTTATTACTCTTCCTTTTCCCCATATCGTTGCCCTACCTCGCACATTCCTGCTCCCGCTTCCAATGCTTGGAGGTTTTGAAAACACAAGGCCATCTTGGATGTCGGCTGAAAGGCATTGTCCTGGAAACGGGTGCTGACTAGTCCACCATGGCCGAGCAACGCTGCGTTCCGCCGCGGGTTGAGATGCGACCGGTCCGCGGCCTCGACAACTATGCCACCAATGCTAAAATCCCCCAAGAGAAGCAAAAACGGGCAGGTCCATCGTTCCCCGCGATCAACGCCTCGACCCCCATCCTCCACATGTACCTCGACTTTGACACGCCGCTGCCTTGTGCACCATCACGCTCCGACAACGACACGGCCGGAGTCGCCGGCGTGCCACCACCGCCATGCCCGGACCTCCGCGCCTACACGTCGCCCCTGGACTGGAGCCCCGCGCGCAAGAGCGTCCTGCTCGTCCTGTCCTGCCTGGCCACCTTCCTCACGGCCTACACGGCGGGCGCCTACTCGCCTCCCGCCGGCCTCATGGCCGGCGACTTTGCCACGTCGCGCACCGTCGTCATGGCCGGCATCACCACCTTTTGCCTCGGCTTCGGCTTCGCACCCATGGCCCTGGCGCCGCTGTCCGAGGCCTGGGGCCGCTACCCCATCTTTGTCGCCGCCGGCAGCGTCTACCTCGTCGCCCAGGCCCTCTGCACGGTGATGCCCCACGCGGCGGGCATGCTCGTCTGCCGCTTCTTCGTCGGCGTCGGCGCCTCGGTGTTTAGCGCCGTCGTCGGCGGTGTCATCGCGGACCTCTGGGCCCGGGAGGACCGGAACACGCCCATGGCGCTGTTCAGCGGCTCCGTGCTCATGGGCACCGGCGCCGGGCCCCTCGTCTCGGCGGCCCTGATCAGCATCGTCAAGAACCGGACGCGGGCGTGGCAGTGGACGTTTTGGCACCAGGTCATCATGGACGCGGTGCTCGTGGGCTTTCTCGTCGTCTTTTTCAAAGAGAGCCGCGCGTCTGTCCTGCTGTCCCGAAAAGCCAAGATTTTGAATACATGGTATGACGAGCTTGAGAATTGTGGTATATATGGAGTGTGGATTTCGCCGGCCAGTGCCAATGCAGTTTCATCGCCCGAGGTGTGGCTGTCGCAGCGCCGCGGCTCAGAGTCAGAGGACAAAGAGGACACGCGGGTGACATCACCACAGCTCCGTCGCATTCGCTGGGTTGTCAAGGCCGATGAGCTACGCCCTACCCTCAAGGACCTAATCTTTACCTCCACGAAAAGACCCTTTGCCCTCTTATTCACCGAGCCTGTCGTCTTTTGCTTCTCGCTTTGGGCAGCATTCTCTTGGGGTGTATTATACCTCTCATTTTCGGTCGTGCCCTTTCTGTATAATGGAAACCTAGACATGTCCAGCCGTGTCTACATCTCCATGATGGCTGCGACGGCCGCGGCCACGGTGACGGGTGTATTCCAAGAACAGATTCTCAAACATTCGTCATGGAAATGCCTCGAGGCAGGCGGCCGGCCCACAAAGTCCAAGTTTTGGCAGCTCATGCGACGCAAGTTTCCGGCCGAGGCCCCGGAATCGAGACTGTACTTTGCGTGCATCACCGCCATGTTCCTGCCCGCCGGCCTCTTCGCCGGCTTCCTCTCCCCAGACGGCTGGAAGGAATACGCGCAAGCCATTGGCCTTGGCTTTGCCCTGTGGGGTATCTACTCCGTCTACCTCGCCACCTTCAACTATCTTGCAGATACATACCACGTCTATGCGTCTTCTGCCTTGGCAGCCCAGAGCCTTTGCCGCAACTTGCTGGGCGGAATCTTTCCGATCATCGCCGCGCCTCTCTTCCGGAACTTGGGCACACGGGCCGCGGGTGGTCTTCTCGGCGGCGTTGCCACGGGATTGACTGTGATCCCATGGGTGCTTGTCTTCTTCGGAGAGCGGATTCGCTCACGTAGCAAATTCGCAGTCGTCAGTTTTACTGAACCCGCATTTGAGAGAGCAGTGCTGACCAAGTTCTAGTCTTTGGAGAAATCGTGACGCGGCGGGCATGGCCAGAAGGCTACAAGGTAGCCTCGCATATTGTACTGACCCTTGAGAATTACTGTGCATCACAATACCAAACCATATTCGCATACCATTTGAGTTGATATATATAAACTCGCAATCAGACGAGACTGCGAGCATTTATTGACGAGGTATAACGTAACTCTCTAAACTTTTAGGTGTTCAATTCGTTCAACCTGCGTAGATGCTGTAGTCATATATACAATCTTATTCAAAACACATTTCTTTATTTGCTCTTGGCCTTTTCAGCCTGAGCCTTTTCGTAGATCCAGTCGTTGAGGCCGTTCTTGTTGCGGGCGATTTCGACGGCGTAGAACTGCATTCGGGGAACTGGCAAAACATGGTTAGCGACAAATTGAAACGAATGGACGGGTCTGAAATCTCCATACCGAATAGAGTTGATTCCTCCTCGTACTCGACCTTGGGGCTGTTGCGCAGCATAGTGCCAAAGTTGTAGTCGTCCACCTTCTTCTCGTACGCCATGAGGAACTTGCGCCAGCGCTCCTTGCCCGTCTTGCTCTTCATCTCTTCCTCGTTGATCACGGCTGCCGGGTCAAACTCTGGAAAGTCCGTCTTGAGGTGCTCGTAGATGTCGTCGTCAATCTTGGTCAGGCGCAGCGAGGAGCCGCGCACACGCTCCAGGATCGCCCAGTATGTTTGCAGGTGCTGCACGGCCTTGACGGCGAATTGCTTCTCCATCTTGTCAAAAGCAGAAATTCGTTAGCCTGACTTCGCTTGGGCGACACAGAGGCATTGTCGCATAGCAGCACGCAGCTGCGCCCTGCAGTGACATCATGCCCCTCTTGGAAAGCTTTTTGAGCAACCTACATCTTCCATGTTGCCGGCGTCCTCGGCGTTGAAGCCCGCGGGGACACGGCCCCCGGACACTGACATGCTCTCCATGGGATCCATTGTTGTTGTTCAAAAATTGTGATGCTGCGAGTAAAAGCTCTGGTTCTTTGGAAACAAATTCTTGATGGTCGCAAAATCTTGACGTGGGGCTCGAGGCCAGTCGCAAGTGGGATGGAGGGGCAGATGTCATCTCTACAGTGCAAAACTGTGCGACACTGTACAGTACCTGAAGCTTCCAGATCCCACGCGCACCTTTTGGATTTTGCCATCAATCGAAACCCGCCATTAAGACGCTTGAGGTGCGATCAATGCCACAAATTATGTTGTTACTATTTCCGCAACAGCGAATAGGTCACAGTCATTGCGGCACCTCGACAGGAGCCAGGTGTACTTATGGAGGTTTAAGCTGTTAGCTTCAGAGTCGACGCATGGTATCTTTCTTAGGCCTGCCTATCAGACAAGATGCGGGTTGTCGTTGACAGCACTTCTAATATTTGTTAATGTAAAACGATGTCTTCTCTGAGATTTCCTTCTGCGCTGCTACTTCGAGACAAAGTCATAGGCCCAGTCCTCTGCGCAATTCTCTGACACTTCTCCGGTCGTGCACACTTGACCTGGTCCAGCCATCCACGATGCACGGCTCGTGCTGCGACACATCTTACCCGGCCCGTGCCGATATGGTCGAAGAATCCGGAGATGCGTGGTTTGCTACCAGAATTGACAGAATTTTGTTCGATACCCTATGGTCCGCAAACAGGCCAAATACTCGTAGGCTACTAAGTCGACCAAGCTGAAGTTGATGCCAAAACAGCAGCAATCGCAACTACGAGACGCCTCCTACCACCACACCCTTGATTCGAAATGCGGGATGCTGATTTTCCGTCAAATACTTCACAGAGTCTGCCACTCTTATGTTACTCGCGATAGAACAAAACCACTGGTCAAGGGAAATGTTGGGCGGTCGTCACCGTCTCAGAACTCACTTCCGGCACCTAGTGGCCCGGGCGCTGAACAATAGCAAGCAAACCCATTGACAAACAGCTGCGGGCGTCGACCGTGCCGGGGTGCAGTCACTTTTCCTCACAAGACTAAAGCACCGAGCATCAAGATATGAGACATGTGAATTGTTGCGGCATGAAAGATATTGGTATGTGCGTCGAGGAGCGCCCGCTCCGCCGATGCTCGAGTCCAGATCTTTTTCGCATCTACAGGTCGCACCATCACGACACCCCGCTCGAGAGTGATGCGCAGCATCGTATTTCGAAATGACGGAGAAGAAATGCAAATGCGGGATTGAGTCGACAGATCGGTGCGGAGGTGTCGCAGAGCTTCTCAGTCAGCGGCCGAAATGGAGTCACCTCTTTGCCTTTACCACCAAACACCACCTCTACTATCTCGTTGGCGCGGGTATATCCTCAGCGGGAGCTGCCGCTCTCCGCACCACCCTCGCGGTTATTCTGGGGTGCGTGTTTGACATTGTTGCTGCTGTTGGAAATGGCCAGATTACTGGATCAGCAGCTTTATCTCGGGTGTCACGATATTGCATCATTCTCGTTGCCCTCGGTGGTGCACAATGGATCATCAACGCGACATTCTTGGCACTTTGGGCCATCTTCGGGGAGCTACAGGCCAGCAACATACGACAGTCTCTTTTTCCGGGGCTAGTCAGGATGGAACGTGCTTGGATCGACTCCCTGCCTCATGCTACCACGGGCTTGGTCGCCTCAATCCAAAGGTACGCCATTTCCCCTTGTCACAACGGGCAACATGCTAAAAAGAGTTACAGAAGAATACACGAGATACAAGTTGCGACATCTCAGGTCTTCGGCTATCTTACCGCAGACGTTCTTACGGCCCTCGCTTCGCTGGCCGTTGCATTTTATACGTCCTGGAAGCTGACTCTCGTTCTCCTGGCCACATTACCACTGTCTCTTGTCATTCTGGCACTGACGAGCCGAAAAATCCAACCAGCGATTACGAAACAAACATTCAGCCTAGACTCGGCTTCGAAAATGCTTGCCGCATCACTAGGTGGCATTGATCTTGTTAAGCTCTACAACGGCTACACTTGCGAAACCCAAAACTACATGAGGCAGATCGATCACGCTGCTGAGCAATACCGCCTACAGGCTCGATTTAACTCTGTTCAAATTGGATACACTAGCTTCTGGGCTGTGTGCATGTTCGTCATCGGATTCTGGTACGGGCTGGTCTTGGTGGAGCAGGGAGAGCGGCCAGGGAATATCCTAACGACTTTTTATGCGGTGCTGGCGACACTTCAGGGCATTGAGTCATTGTTGCCGAACTGGCTCATCTTTGAAAAGGGGATGAGTGCCGGCCAAGTATTACAAGCGCTACAAGTTGAGGTCACAGATGCCACCGAGGACGACGAGTGCACAGTACGGCCTGGCTACTTTGTTGGCGCGATTGACTTGAACGAGGTAAATATCGCAACACAAGGGCAAATTGACGTCGATTGCTAAAGAGTAACACAGGTAAATTTCTCCTACCCAACAGCGCCATCGCTGAAGCGCCTCGATAAATGTACGCTTTCGATTCCAGCAGGAGAATTCACCTTTCTCGTCGGCCGCAGTGGATCTGGAAAGAGCACTATTGCCAGCCTTATCTCGCGGACCTACGACACGGCCAACGACAGCATACAAATTGACGGAATACCTATCAAGAAGTTCCAGAAGCAATGGATACAGCAGAATATCATGCTTCTAGAGCAAACACCTGTTGTTTTCAACGACACGCTGTTTCGCAACATTGTGTTTGGGCAGGGTGACCCATCATCAGTCGCAAACCATCGCGTTTTGCAAGCTTGCCAAAAGTTCGGACTCGATTCTACAATCTCAACCCTGGCTGGAGGTCTGCACGCTATTGTTGGCGGCAAAGGGTGCCCTTTGAGCGGTGGCCAGCGACAAAGAATTGCCCTCGCCCGAGCATATCTTCGAGACCCTGCGGTGCTAATACTGGATGAGCCTACATCTGCACTCGACCAGCAGAGCACGGAGACGGTCATGAATGCAATCAGAGACTGGCGACGAGGGAGGACTACTGTCATCATCTCGCATGATCTTGATCACATTCGCCACGATGATTATGTGTACGTACTGGACAAGGGAGAGGTGACGAAGAGCGGATTCAAACGAAATTTAGAGGATGCCGACCTAGGCGCGTTTCTAACCGAAGTATTGAATGAAGCTCTCAACGATAGCGCGGCAAATCTCCAGATTAATGTCATCCCTCCTATTGCAGAAGACATTGCTCAAAATTTCACCAACGACGGGCACCGGCAGTCACAAACGCACGCTCACACGTGGCTGATGAGCAGAACCCAATCGTCAAGATACAGCCACGGTTCTTTTCTTTCCCCCAGACTCTCCATCCTGTCCAGTACCACGCGAATAACGGGCTTGAATGGCATGCTCAGACCGACACCGGCTCTGTGTAGCGGTGCCCTTTCCCCGAATCTGACGGCCTTGCAGCGACCTCCAGACGCTGCTCGGCTTTCATCTGTTGTAAACAGACAGTTCCAGTCGATACCCTGGAAGGCATCGCTGAACTCCAATGCCAGAGATATACAGCCGCCACCGCCTCTGCAGCATGCGCTAGATTTGGACACCATGTCCACCGTCAGTGAAGCCTCGAGATTTCTCAAGAAGAAGAAGCGCCGGGTTGTCGAACTCGGCGTATCGGCTGACAAGCAGAAGCGATCTCGGAGCATGTCTTTCTATAGCATCATTAAAAGTGTTGCACCAGCTCTTGATAGCCCAAATATTTGGTGTCTTGCCCTCGGTGTCCTCACGACCATGATCGGAGCCCTGACCACGCCAGCATTCTCATTTTGCCTGGCGAAGCTCCTGGCCGCCATGTGGTCCGTAGGGGACAAGAATGCGGAGGGAAAGCAGTGGGCCTTTTATCTTATCATTATTGCCCTTGTCGACGGGGTGTGCGCAGGATTTGGTCGATATCTTCTCGAATCGTCTGCGCAAGCGTGGGTAGACTCGGTCCGGCGCTCTGCCCTCGAAAACATACTTCATCAACCAAAGTCCTGGCTCATCGACGACAAGAACTCGCAGACACGGATCCTTGAGGCGTTTAATGTACATGCTGAAGAGATGCGAAATATTGTGGGTCGCTTCGTGCCCATCATTGTCTCCGTCGCCACCATGACTTCTGTGTCCGTTGCCTGGTCGCTCATCGTCTGCTGGAATCTGACTCTGGTCGCTCTCGCACCGCTGCCTCTGGTCATTATCGCCCTCAAGGCATACACGTTTCTTGGCAAGGAATGGGAAACGAGATGCTCCAACGCCGTAGAGCAGACGGGCCAGATTCTCGGAGAGGTGCTCACGTTCAGTCGCACCATTGCCAACTGCGGCCTTGAGAGCCACTTTGCAGGAAAATTTGCGCAGGCTATGACTCTATGCCTTCGGCTTGGATTCAAGAGGGCCGTATACACATGTCCATTGTTTGGACTCTACCAGGCCTTCAGCTACGCCCTGACCTCGCTCATGTTTTACTACGGAACTTTGCTTCTCACGTACAGGGACCCTGTGTCCGTGGACAGCGTCTTGCAAGTCATGAACTTGCTACTCTTCAGCATAGGCACCGCCACGGAGCTCCTCAGCGCCATGCCGCAGATCGCCATGACCACGGCCTCTGCGGCACGTGTACTGGCCTACACGCGGCTTTCCGACGGAGAGCTGTCGCCGGAGATTGCGTCTCAAGGCGGCCGGGCAAACCTCTTGCCCATCCGCATGCGCAATCTCACGTTTGCCTACCCAAACCAGGCCGGAGGTCACCGCAACACGCTCACTAAAGTTACACTCGACATCCTGCCCGGGCAGTGCACTGTCCTCGTTGGCGCCTCGGGCTGCGGCAAGTCCACGCTGCTCTCTCTCATCCTCGGGCTGCACCGTCCCGCGCCGGGCAAAGGATTCGCCTGCCTCAGCTACGCCGACACGCCGTGGCCTGCAATAAACCCGCAGCAGCTCCGTGCCACCGTCGGCTACGTCCCTCAGACGCCCTTTCTTTTTCCCGCCACCATTGCCGACAACATTGCCTACGGCCTCGATCCAGCCTCAGCGCTGCGCCATCTCAACAACATTCGGGCTGCCGCGCAGGACGCCGGCATCGACGAGTTTGTCATGTCGCTCCCCGAGGGCTATGGAACGCTCGTCGGGGACGGCGGCGGCGGCGTGGCGCTGTCTGGCGGGCAGGCGCAGCGCGTGACGATTGCGCGGGCGCTGGTGCGCCGGCCCTCGCTGCTCGTCATGGACGAGCCCACCAGCGCCCTGGACCGGGAGAGCGCCGCGGGCATCCGGGCGTGCGTCGCGGAGCTAGTGGTGCGCTGGCGCGCCGAGAGACGCTCGGCGGCCGTGGTCGTGGCGACGCACAATGTGGAAATGATGCGCGTGGCCGACAAGATTGTCGTCTTGGACAATGGGCGCAGCGTCGAGCAGGGCGCATTTGAAGACTTGTGGTTCAATGGCGATGCATTTAAACGATTGGTGCGACAACACGAAAATGACTCGAGATGACTTATTCTCTTTTGCGTTTGTTCTTAGCGTTATGATGTATGACATTGCTCTTTCATTTTTGCAGTTTTCTACGAAACAAGAAGTTCTCTTTCATGCTTGAAAAAATTGGAAACCAGTCGTCCATTATATGTGGTATATATCGGGACAAATTAAAACAGAGAAGGCGTCTATATGCAATCGCCATTTTCTTTTAAAAAAAAGAAATCATACGTCGTGAAGATGTGTGTAGCCAAATGAAGAGTCACCTAAAACAAGACAAAAATGAAAAGGAATCGACAAGAGAAACAACAAATCTGGTACCGAACTAACAGACCGCTTTGCATGTAACAACCACCACAACTGATTCAACTCCCCTCAAAATGCAAAGGGGAGGAAACGACTGTCCATCGAATACGATTTGCTCTCATCTTGTCGTATATCAAAGACACCTCTCCGTGAATAAACAGTTTGAACAAAATGTAACCATGTAAAACGAAAATGCAAGGGATATTAGTGGCCGCGAGCTAGGTTTTCGTCTATCGACGTTTAGAGCGCAGAAACGACTCCCAGGTAAAGCCGTTCCGCGCCCTAGGTCGTGTGTGCGTGAGCTGCGGCCTGGTCGGCTCAACCCACCTATAGGTGGCCGCGACTTTATTCCGGCGACGAGGCGGCGTCTCCTCCTCCTTGCCTGCATTCATGTAGCGCAAGATATTCTCGTCCTGACTCGGGGGCACGCGGTGATTGATCCAGGTGCCGAGGATAGGGTCCTCTTTGGGCGTGCGCGGATGAATCTCGAGCAGGTCGCGATCCACGAAGCGGCCGACCTTGGCCGCTTCAATGAGGCCAAGGAGATCAACCTCGCGTTCGGACTTGTCTTGGTCGGCACTGTCGTCGCGGGCGCGCTGGGCAGCAATCTCGAGGGCCTGGCGCTGCTCGGGCGTCATCTCGAGATCCTTGCCCTCGCCCTTGAGCTGCTGCAACAGCTGGCGGCCATGGCGGGACATCATCTCCTCCACGGCGCTCAGGGGCTCGGGCTGCTTCGCCTGCTTCTCTGCGTCCTGCTGTTGCTTCTTCTTGCGCAGGCGCGGCAGGCGGCGTCGCACAGGCCCGGTGACAGCCATGAAAGCAGACTTGACGGCAAGGAAGAAACGCAGGACCCAGCGGTCTGGAACTTGGCGGATCAGCGCACCAAGCGGAATGGTGAGTATACCAAAAAGCATACTCCATCCCCATTGAGCACCGCTGAGGGGCTTCGTGTCGAATGCTTCGCCACCTTTGAAGATGATGATGAACTGGCCAGCCAGGGTGAGGCACTGCACGCCAATGAACCAAGGGTTGCGTAGCACGCCCTGGTACCAGATGTCGAGTTTGTTGTCGACTCGTCGGCAGTTGTGCTGGTTGAAGAATTGCATCCAGACGTAAATGTTGAAGACAAAGGTTTGCAGTTTCTCAATCTCATTCTTGGTTGTAGGGTCAAAGATGTCCCATCCAATATAGTGGACCAAGAAGACGACAAGAAGCTGATAGATGGACTGGCCGAGAATCATCTTCCACATGGTGATGCTGACAATCGGGGCGTTGCGTGGTTCGGGTTTTCGCTTCAAAAAGTCGGGAGAAGGGTGGTCGGTGGCCAAGCCAAGAGAGGCAAAGATGTCCATGATCAGGTTAATCCAGAGGAGCTGAACCACCGTGAAGACAGAGTCGCCGACCAGCTCCGACACGACTGTAATGATACCGGCCGTAATGTTGATTGTAAACTGAAACTGGCAAAACTTTTTGACAGCATCGTTGACCGTACGGCCCCAGCTCAGTGCCTTGACGATGGAAGCAAAGTTGTCGTCAAGCAGAATGATGGAAGCAGCCTCTTTGGCGACCTCTGTGCCCTGCAAGCCCATAGCAAAGCCAACGTCAGCAGCCTTTAGCGCAAGGGCATCGTTGGTGCCGTCTCCAGTGACAGCAACTGTTTCTTTCATGCCACGAAGACGCGACACCAACAGTAGTTTGTCTTCGGGGCTAGATCGTGCGAGAACCTGAAGGCGAGGAATAACACTGTCGAGCTGTTCAGGGGATAATCTTCGAAAGGTCGGCCCATCCATAGCAATTCCACCAGGCGTATAGATGCCACATTCCGTCGCGACAGCTTTAGCTGTCACAAAGTTGTCACCGGTAATCATGCGAACAAAGACACCGGCCTCTTGACATTTCTTGACAGAGTCAACGACTTCCGGTCGAAGTGGATCTCTAATGCCAAACAAGCCAATATGAACAAGGCCAGAAGCAAACCATTCCAGATTGACCGCCGCCGGATCGTCGTCTGGGTTGTCGAATACCTCTGATGCCTCAAAGTCACGAAAGGCAATGGCAACCGGGCGCAGCATCTGCCCAGCACACTCTTGAATAGAGTCGCGTACGCTCGTTCGGTCCTCCTCAGTTAGACGAGCGGTGGTGATGCGGTACTCCGGGTCAGAAATGGTATAGGCGCAGTACTCAAAGACAACTTCGGCGGCGCCTTTGATGAGCAGGCGATATCGTCCGTTGGGCAGCTTGATGAGAATAGCCATCCACTTCCTAGTCGAGTCAAAAGGAAACATTGTGAGAACAGGCGTGTTGGCGCGCTCCTCACGAAGGGGCCCCATCCCCAAATGATCATGAGAGAACTTGAGCAGAGCAGTTTCTGTGCTGGATCCAACGTAGCTGGGCTTGGAGCTATCATCAATCTCAAAGGCAGTCGAGTTCAGCGCAATGCTATCCTTGATAAGATCCCGCAGGTCCGTTGATAAATGGGACGTTGCATAGCTCGAGGTTTCGCTCTTGACTACGACTGTAGCCGGTGCAGCAGGCACATCGGTAACTTCTTTGAGCTCTGTGTCGTCAAAGCTACACTCGAGACCAATGCGGCCCGCAACAACTGTCATTTTATTCTGGGTCAATGTACCAGTCTTGTCGGAGCAGACGGTCGTGGCGTTGCCCATTATCTCGCAGGATCGGATAAGTCGAACGAGGTTGTTGTCTTTCAACATGCGCTTGGTGGCGAAAGCAAGGGCAATAGTGACATTGAGAGCGAGACCTTCGGGAACCGTGATGATGACAACAGTAATAGCCAAAATTAAAATGCCAAAGAATCTTTCTGCCTTTTCAGAGGGGCCGATGCCCTTGAGATCGTCCAGGTTGACCATGAAGCGGATGAAGAGGATGAGGAAGAAGACGGAGCCAGCGGCGGCACCAAACAGGATAAGCTGCTTTCCGAGTCGGCCGAGCTTGGCTTGCAGAGGTGTTTCCTCCACATCTTCGCGCAGCGAGATGAGAGTCCTGCCATAGGTCGAGTTGGCGCCTACCGCTGTCACCAGGTATCGGCCTACACCGCGGCAGATGGTGGTGCCGCTAAAGAGGAACGGGTCGGCGCGGGTGGCATGTGACGGATCGTGGTCATTTACGACCGTCTTGTGGACGAGTCCGGCTTCGCCCGAGACGGAGGATTCATCAACATGCAAGCCAGAGGCACTGACAAGGACACCGTCGGCGGCAAGAACCTCGCCGGCTTCAATGTGCAGCACGTCGCCGACCATGACGTCGAAGACGGAGACCTGCTGAATCCTGCCATGGCGCAGGACGGCAACATCACGCTGGGATTTGCGCTCGTTGAGCTTTTCAAACTTGTGGTTTTTTTGCCAGTCGGTGGCGGCGCTGGCAAAAATGATGACGAGAATGGCAATGACGACGGTGACGCCGTCTACCCACTCAATGTTGGCATTCTTGCTCTTGGCGTCGACTGACTGGTAAATGCCAATGGCGAGGGAGATGCAGGCGGAAATGGTCAGCAATATGAGCAGCTTGTCGTTGAAGGCAATCCACATGAGCCTGAAGAAGGATTTTTGCGGTCGTCGGGGCAGGCGGTTGGCGCCATAGATGCGACGGCGGTCGACAAAATGGCTGTCGGGCTCGTCTCCTATCCGAAGGGTCAGGCCGGTGCCGGTCGATCTAAGCGGCACAACCTGTTCAATGATGGGATCGCGTTCTTCCCTCGCAGCGGAGACGGCTTCGTCAAAGGTGATTCGGCCGGGCAGCTTGGTCTCGTCGGCGCTGAGACCTGTCGCGACGTTGGCCCGCAGGCCGCCAGCCAGGCCGTAGAGACCGCCAAAAACGTCGAGGGCGGCGATGCTGCGGTACGTGAGGAGCTTGTAGAGCTGTGTGGTGGAAAATGCAAAAGGGCCGCTCTCCAAGCTGGGCTCTTGGTCGAGGACATCTCTCGAGATGTCCTCAAACGAGGCCGGGGCGGCGGCCGTGTCGTCGGGATTGGGTAGAGCAGCGAGTCGTTCATGGCGCGAGGCCGGGCCCGGGACCGGCGTGATTTCGTCCATGGCGATGACAACGATCCCGCTTCCGGTGCTGCATCTGGTGTTTTCAACACAGATGGCAAGCCCTGAAAGTCGGGGGAGTGGTTGAGTAGGTGAGGAAAACGACTGGGCTGCCAATGGGCAAAGAAGGTGGTGAAGCCGATGAGCACAAGTTTAGATGGACCAAAGCCAAAAAAGACCCGCCACGGACAAGTCTGTTTGGGCCTGGGCAAGACAAAATTACAGTGTCTGCTCCCCCTTGGAAGTCTCTGTGAAGCGCCAAAGTCAATCAACTGAGCAGACGGAGGTCCACTGACTGGGACGCTGGAGCCGCTAACGAAGCTGCCGAGCCAGTCATTGACGACTGCTGTGGGCCGAGCGGTTGGTATGTGCAGCGAGTTGCCCGAGACGGGGAATTAACCATATTTACTGGATGGGGAGAACAAAGAGGCTTTCTGCGGGTATCCCGTCGGGCGAATAGCGCGATGAGTGGACATGAATGAGCACAGTGGCCCAGTGCTTGGCAGACAGTGGCAGGCTTGGAGTAGCGGGCTTGGACAGTGGCAGGCTTGGACAGTGGCAGGCTTGGACAGTGGCAGGCTTGGACAGTGGCAGGCTTGGACAGTGGCAGGCTTGGACAGTGGCAGGCTTGGACAGTGGCAAGGGGGGCTGGAGGCTCTGCAGATTGACAATTTATGGTTGCAATTAAACACTCGCCATGTCTTGCTTTTGACTCTCCTTTGAACTTTTTGTTTTGCTTGCCGGTGCTTTGGCTTGCTTGCTGACAGGTCATTGACAAGCATTAGAGGACCCTGTGCTGACCAGTGCGAGCCTTTGCCATTCTCGCACCTCCAACTTCTGCTGTGTGCTACAAAAGTCCTCGCAAAATGCCCGTTTCGCACTCTGAAGGAGCCATGTCCTCTCCGTCCGTTGCCAAGGCTCTAACAACGCCGCTCATGTTCGCGTGTCCAGCGGTACTGAGTTGGTACGTGGCACAGTGGGGCCGGCCTCGCCGTCTACTCTACGGCTACAGTACTCTGTGCTGCGTTGGATTTGTGTCCGGACATCGCTGCCGCTGCTTCTCTTCATCGTTCCTTCTCGTCATCCGTGGGTGCTTCTGTGCCGCTGCATAATTTGCTCGCCCGCACCTTGATCTCTACCAGTACTTCATCATCGCCGCCCTCACCCCACCGCACCAGTCATCATCGCCATTACCGCTGGCTTCCCCGGTTGCACATCCACGCGATTCCATCTTGATGAAGCAGCTAAACGGCAAGGTGGATTCAACATGGCTTCAGGTTGTCGTAATAAAACGGTCCATTGCAATCCTTGGTGCGGCCTGCGCACCCTGCAGTCATTTGCTGGGCTTCGCAAACAAGCACTCTATTCATCGACAGTAGTCGCTGCCCTAGCCTGTTCCCGCCCGCGCCACGAGAACGCACGCGGCGCACGTCAGTCAACTTTGAACTCGAATCGCACACCGAATTATGCTTGTCTCCAAGTCTAGCGTACGCTAGGTCCAACCGGAAGGCTACGCTCGACACCTTCATCTCCGCCACCTATTATTACCCGATGCAACCCACCCACCATCACCAGATCAATCAGCTTACGAGAGAGCCATCACATCCTGCATTAATCATGGTGCATCGAGAAAATCTCAAATTTATATTGAGACTTTTCCCTCAACGTTTCCAGTCCCCGTTTCCTCTTCCTTGGGAGATGTCTGCGACCATCGGCACGTAGCAATTGGGCACGGCATGGGGAGGCTGGCACGCTATCGAAGCTGCCAGCAACAGTAAAAAGGCCGTCTCGCCACACACGTTCGGCCATGTACGTTCACAACTCACTGTCAAATCCATCGCCCGTACAGCTTCCTCGGAGTTTGCCGGTTAAGGAACTCCTACATTATGACTGGCCCCGGAATTTGTCCGCCATGATGTGTGACAGTCCGACAGCCGCACCAAGTAGCTAAACTACAAAATCTCTCAGACGGGCGTTGTTCTCAGCAGCAGCTTTATTTCAAACAGTGGCACGTCGCCGTCATCGAGCCCGAGCGGCAAGCGGTGCACCGAGGTTTGGCCCCCCAGAAAATAGCTGGCTGGCTTATGCAACAGCTGCGAGTTCATACTCGAGCCGGCTCCACGGGAGGGTGTGACGACGGAAGCGACTCTTTCCACAAGTAGGTTTGCTTCGATGGGGGTGCATCCCCATTGACAGGTCATGACAACGTAGGGCGAGCCTTGCCTCAAATCGGCGAAGCAGTCAAATAAAGAGTGGCAACAAGCGGTCCCGTCACCAAGGCCCCCAAAGCAGTACATGATCATCATGAACCCTGTTCATGGCTGTTTCAGTGCCAAACATCGTGTCGTGTCGAAGCGACAGCCTGTACGATGGAGGCATAAGTTCCCCCTCCACCCTTCAGTCAATCCATCCCACAAGCAACGTCTCCGTTCCGCTCGTGCCACCTTCTCCCGCGAGTCTTTCTCTGCCCAAGAGAGACCTGTCCAATGTCTTCTTTTTTCCCACGCTAAATCCAGCGGCGTACAGTGATCCCGCACGTTGCCGAACCATCACAGCCCGATCTGTGGGCAGCAAAGGGGGGGCATTTGTGCAACATGGTCAGCTCGTTTGCCTTCCGAGAGTCTTCTCTTGTCCTCGTTTAGGCCTCCCGCCCGCAATGCTGAATTTGTCTTTTCTCGCCGCCGCCGCCCATTTCGGAGCTCTCGCCACGATGAAGCACATCCGGCCCTCGTCCAAGAGCTCGGCGATGACAGCCGAGGCGGCGCTCTTCAGCATCCCGCGGTGAGCGGTGCCGACTATAGCGAGCGAGACGCCAAGAAAGCCAATAATGATACATAGTGAAGAGACCAAAACAAAACTATATAAATCACTTAGATCCGAGTGTGTTGCAGTTCAGGACTCTTGATCAACAGAACTTGACATCTAAAAAACCGTCACCATGCACCTCTTTGCGCAACTTGCCGCAATGGCCATAGCCTTTACAGTAGCCGTCACAGCAGACATCATAACCCCCAAAGTCATGATTGTCTCCATGGTTTGTCGCGCCAGTCTTCTCCTTTCTCCTTCCTACCACGCGCGTTCGCTGACAAGCACACCACCATCTAGTTTGATCCCGAAGCACAAGCATGGTACAACAACTTTGACCGCTCCGGGCTCGGCAACCTCTCCGCCATCGCCGTCCCCTCGCCTGGCCTCTCCATGCTTTTCCCATCCATCTTGTGCACACAAGATGCCAGCGTCTGCCACGTCACCGTCGGCGAGGGCGAGGTCAACGCCGCCGCGTCCACCATGGCGCTGCTGCTCTCGCCCGCCTTCGACCTGCGCCAGACGTACTTTCTGCTCGGCGGCATCGCGGGCGTCAACCCCGACCGCGCCACGCTCGGCAGCGTGGCCTTTGCGCGCTATGCCGTGCAGGTCGGCCTGCAGTACGAGGTTGACCCGCGCGCGGCGCCCGACGACTGGGACACGGGCTACGTCGCGTACGGGAGCGACCGCCCGCACCGGTACCCCAGCATCGTCTACGGCTCCGAGGTCTTTGAGCTCAACGCCAAGCTCCGCGACGCCGCCTACGACTTTGCCACGGCGGCGACTCTAGACGACGCCGAGCACGCCCGCGCGCTGCGTGCGCAGTACGACGATCCCGTCACCTCGGCCGCGGCCCGCGCGCCGCCCAGCTTGGTCAGGTGCGACGTCACGACGAGCGACGTCTACTTCATCGGCGAGGCGCTCGCCCAGACCTTTGACCAGACGACCCGGCTCTGGACAAACGGCACCGGCGCGTACTGCATGAGCGCGCAGGAAGACAATGCCATTCTCGAGGTCCTCGTGCGCGGCGCCGCCGCCGCCGCCCATCAGCTCATCGACTTTTCCCGCGTCATCCTCATGCGGACCGGCGCCAACTTTGACCGCCCGCCGCCCGGCATGCCCATCCGCGACTTCATCGCCGCGGCCGCCACGCAGCAGCCGGGTCAGGCCATTGCGGCGCAGAACCTCTACCGCGCCGGCGTGCACGTCGTCCACGGCATCGTCCGCGGCTGGGACGGGACGTTTGCGCGCGGCCTCGCGCCCGACAACTACGTGGGGAACATCCTGGGCAGCCTCGGCGGCGAGCCCGACTTTGGCACGCCCGAATCGAGGCTCGAGGCGCAGCAGCAGCAGCATGGGCCCGGCTCGCAGAGGCAGAGAAGGAAGCGGTGGGTGCAGGTGGCGACGGAGCCACCGAGTGCTATGAGGATTGACCAGCCTGAGGTAGCGCGGCGCCAAGAACGACAGAAGAGACGGGCTTGGCAAGAACGCAGAGCAGCGACGGTGGTGGCGAATTCTCAAGTATGAAACATTATTCTGAGCAAAACATTACACGTACATAGTTCTTGGTAGATATCCCCGCGGGTGTAGAATAATTCCACAATCATATTACTCCGATTCAACTCTTCATTATAAGCTCATGTATTCATGAAAATCATTTCCCCAGCAATTTCGAAAAGAATAGTACAGTGCAACAAGGCTGTGTCACCAACTCGGCCAATCTTGTTCGACGTACAAATGTAGCGACGTGGGGAAAAGATAAAAGGCAAGCGAAAGCCTGGACCCTGTCTCTCGGCTCCTTGACAAAGTCAGGCGAGCAGCCTATTGTTCTCCAGTCGTGGTACGACTGCATCGGGTATACTTCACCAATCAGCCCAGTCCTGGCGCGGGCCATACGTGCACAGGACATCCCAGCGGCCTGCCAGCCACAACGTGGCAAAGTGAAACGCCAGGAGCACGACGCCTGTACCACGCGCTTGAAACAGCCCGCCGACGTGGTAGTGCTGGCTGCGCAGTCGGCTGCCGTGGCTCACGGGCGACGAGGCAAAGAGTAGCTCGAGCGTGGCGACGACGAGCAGCGGCACACACACTTGGAGGCTCGCCACGTATGGCCAGCACGGCCGCGCGAGCGTCGCCGTCTTGAGGACAAAGACGGCCAGCTGATAGCCGTATACTAGAGATTGCGTCTCGACACCGATGGCACGGCACGCATGATAGAGCGCGACGGAGATGCGGTGCTCAGCCTCGCCCCAGCGACTGCGTGGCGGCGGGAGCAGGAGCGGCGTTGTGGGTGCTCGCCTGTGGTGGTCGCGGGGCATACGTGGTGGCAAAGGGGCAAAGGTGGTTGTGGCGGTCGGCGTTGCTGTATCATCCTCGTAGCTATTTACGTCTCGGTGAGAGACTGTCAGAGACTGTTGAATGATCTGGTCGTCAGGGAGACTCGTTGTCGCATTCGCGTCAGTGCTCTCCGAGGCGGCCCAGGTTGCTGAGTCCTCAGTCAGCCGAGACCCTCGATTCGTGTTTTGTGTCGGTCCTAAGCGGCCAAGTTAGTAACCGAGGCCGCTCGGAACTCATCTCCATATACGTACCTGATAGTGGCGTGCTTGGTCCAGCGGAGGAATCGAGATTCTGTACTCGGCTCCCCCGCAATACCCCCAGCACTGGGTTCACCCGGTCTGGCCGTCCAAAGGCGTCAAAATTGGTTTCGCTCTTCATCGCGTGTAGCACCTCTGTTGCGCTCGGTCTCTCGGTGGGGTCTAGAGAGAGCAGCTTCTTGAGTAGTGTGTACAGCTTGGGAGGCAAGTCGGGCCTCTCGCGTCGCTCATCCTTGAAGCCCTTCCAGTCTGAAATCTCGGCGCGGAGCAGCTCCACGTCCTCTAGTTCTTCTTGTATGGCGTTGGCGCTGCGATACGGCAACTTGCCAAAGCACATAAAGTACAAAATCATGCCCAACGAAAACATGTCAGACTTTGTGGTAAAGTTGCCATAAAGGCCAGTCGTTGGGTCCAGCTGAAGGACTTCCGGCGCGCAGTATGATATGGTGCCCGTGGCGCCAGTGGATTTCCTCGCCGCATGCTCCGCTTGAACCTCGCCAAAATCACTGATCAAGCATCTTAGACTTGAGTTTTCCCTGTGTAATAGGCAGTTGCTGGGTTTCAGATCGCGGTGGATGTAATTGGCGGCGTGAAGATAGGCCACGCCAGATGTAATATCTTTGAATAGCGAGTATATTTCCTCCAAAGCCAGCTGAGACCTGTTTCCAGTCAGGTTTTTGGGTGGTTCGGGTTGGCCCTTTGATCGGCGTCGCATTTGAGCTTTAAGCTCTTCTTTGGTCGTCTGTGTTGGCGCCTCACCAACAACATAGTGTTGCAGGTCACCGCCGTTGCAGTACTGTTGCAAAATGAATGCGCACACGACAGGCGGCCCAAAGACGTTCAGCCGCACGTCTTCCAACCACACATGCCGGTAGGAAACTAGGTTCGCATGCGAGAGTCTAGCCAGCAGCTCAACCTCGAGTAGGGCCTTTTCCAGCCATTCGTGGTCGTCGCCTACAGGCACTCGCTTGCACGCAAAGTGCCCGAGATTATAACCATCAATTTCGTGCCGCACGAGCAGGACGACTCCCTTGCCGCCTTTCCCCAAGGTACGCTCTTCGATGAAGAAACTCTTCAAGTAATTGGGGCTGAAGGCTTCGCGACGAATCCTGCTCCCTCTCCGCTGCGGTTGCTCAGGTGTCTGGCTGGATTCCAGGTCCTCTTCTTCGTCAAGCACTTCGGGCGATCGAAATCGGCTGGAGCCGCCGTCGTAGTCGGGTCGCGGCAGTGATCGTACTGGGCTCTGCGAAGCTCGTCCTGCGGCGGGCAAGAAGTTGTAGTTCCCACGGCGCAGCATGCGAAAATAATCGGGATTTACAAAGGACTCATCCGCCGCCTCGAGTGGCCGATCGTATACATGGTCGGTTGCAGAGGCCGAGGCCTGCGGAAGCGGCTGGTGACATGTCGGACATGTCTGGCTGCGAGTCTGGCCGCGGATTTCGAGGCGTTGGGAGGCAGGGTCGCGCACGACGACAGCGTTACGATGGCGGCTATAGTCGAGGTAGTTCTGCAATCAGCTAGACAGACGTGGATGTTGTATTTTGGCGGGGTGGCATACAGGACGATCTCGCGACCTTCGCGAGGGTGTAAAGGGATTAGGGACATGACGTAGGCGGATCGAGACTCTCACGTTAGCAGAGCATACCGGCATCCACCATGCCAGCCGGGGTTTCCTTGCAGAGTCACGTATGATGCATCACCTGCCCATTCGCTTATCGCATCTAGCAGAAGAGGAAGAAGGTCTCGTCGGCGGGCACAGGACAAAGAAACCGTTGGAGATTGCTGTTGAAGCGTTTGTGGCGAAAGGTGGGGAGCTGCAAGGGCGGAATCTGGATTTCTACCAGTCGGCCTGACTCAGTCCTGAGGCGTTGGCGCTACGATGAAGAGCTCCAGCTTGGCTTTTCCACCTCAAGACAGCTTGAATGATTCGTCATTGCCTAATTTACAATGGACGTGGCATGGATTTTTCATACGGATATCTTTTATTATTCGATCTCTTGTCTCGGAGCTCTCCGGCTTGACTCAGAAGGCGGTGTGAGGTGCATATTTCCGACGTGCGACAGCCTTGTGACAGGTGCCATGGTCAGAAACTTGAATGCATGCGCCACGCAGACTGCTGGAGCTGCAGCAAAGTGCCAACACCGGCTGCATGTTCGGTGTATCTTACGCCCAAGCAGGCTCCTGTGAAAGCGGTGAACGGGTTCGACGACAGCCGTGGTCTCAAAAGACTTGAGCATGCCCTGACTCTCAAGCTACCCTGCATCAAATCGATGGTACAACGACATCGCGGAGGCTGCTCAAGATGCCTATACCGAGAACCTTGCCTCCGCTCCTCGTTGATGCGCAATGTACATCACTTGACGTGACACGCCGCCGACGGTTACCTTCCGTGACTGTCCCTCGTGCCCTGCACTATCGGGTAGATAGATTGTTGCGTTTGAGAGAATATGTTGGAATCAGACCGAAGAATAACAAAACAGAACCCGCCAAGCTCCTTGAAACGCTTCAACCATTAGATGGTCGTCTATGCAAGTCTATTTATATTGCTTTGTGTCTATGTCATCAAGTCATTCGAGCAAACCACACCAGTGGCGTGTCTGCCGTCTCATCTCTCATATCAATTCCAAATCTGACAGGCATCCCCAAGCTGTCCATATCAAACTGTGCCCTATAGCAAGCGGTCGGTCGCTTTACCACTGGGTAGTCGTCCATGTAGAGCCAGGCAACCCAGTAGCCACCCGAGACGTGCTGTAAGCGATACGACAGCGGATTACCGAAGCTGTTGCCTTTTTGCACGCGCAGCATGCAGTGTCCATCGACCACGCTAAAGACGGTGGGCGCATCTGTAGGCCCTTGCCAGTCACAGTCACGGGAGACGGAAATGGTACCGTAGCCATCGCTGCGGTATGTGCCTAAGAAGTTGTCCATGGGCGCTCCAGGGTCCTGCGGCGCGCTGACCAGATTGGGATAGTATAGCTGCGGGCATGTATTGAGGTTGATGCCGCTTGCTTTCTTATATTTGTCGTACCTATGCGAGCCTATGTTAATATTGCCTTATGTGCAGTAGTGCGAATCCTTACGAGCTCTGCGGATTGAATCGTTTGCTAAGTTCCACCTTGAAGTAGTCGTTCAAAACTCTGGCCGTGATTGCATCTAGCGAAGCCAACGAGTTCGTATTCATCATGGCAACGTACGCAAACTTACGACTCGGCACAAAGAGCATGAATGACACCACTTGGTTGACATAGCCGGAGTGATACCACACTGGTTCGTTCTCAAAGACACCCACATTCCAGCCGAGAGCATAGTTGACCTGGCCGGTAAAAGCGGCATCCAAAACGTCAATGCCTTCGTCGATGACCATGTGTGACTTTTTGAGGGCGTCATGTCCAGCCTTGGATATCGGGCCTGACTCATCCAGCATGTGCTGGAGATATTTGGACCAGTCTGCCACCGATGAAATTGCCATACCTGCACCCGCGAGATTTGATTCGTCATGCTGAGGCATGGGGTACAGACTCTGCGTATCATTGTCCCAGTAGAATGATGTGGCTAGATCCTCACCATTTGCGCGCGCCTCGCCGGGGTGCAGATATGTGTGGTTCATGCCCATGGGCCGCCAAAGCCTGTCTCTAAAGAAGCACGCAAGTGTCGTATTACTGAGCCTCTCAACAACACGTCCCATGGTACCGAACATCATGTTGTTGTATTGCCACTTGGCGCGGGGCTCGGCAGACATGGGCAGGTAACGAAAGCGAGTGATCATTTCTTCCGTGTTATTGTGATATGGACCAGACAGATCATGCCTCGGGTACCCAGTCCGATGGCAAAGGGCATCGGTAATGGTGATGTGATCCGTAGCCCATTTCTCCGAGAGGACGAACTCGGGCAACAGCGTGGAAACTGGCGTGTCCCATTTTACAGGGGACGAGGAGTTGGCCGTGTCATCGACAATTATCGATAGCGCAGCCGCTGTATTTGATTTTGTCATGCTACCGCAGAAGAAAAGAGTAGATGGCGTCACAGGGCGGTGGTCTTCTGTAGAATAACCGTAGCCCTAGCAGGAGACTGGTTAGGCGTAGTCGGCAGCAGCGACAAATCCACAACTCACTTTGAACCATGTATGGTTACCGTCAATCATGGAGATGGCCATGCCCGGCACATGCCCGGCGCTCATTTACAGCCGCACAAAGTCCTCGAAGTCATTCGTGACAATTGGCACGCTGCCCGCGCCAATCTCGACCAGGGGCGCAGCAAGCGCGGCAGCGGCGGCGAGCACGTCTTGCATGGCGCACCTGGCAGCCCAACGGCGAGAAGCAACATGTCTGGCGAGTCTCATCGCGAGTAGCTGCCCAACGAATTTAGGCAATGGGCAATCGTATATATAAGCTAAGCAGCAAAGGGCTCACCGGCTGAGCGATTCGCTGATAGCACTACTACGATGATAAGCAAGGCAAAGGACTCCAGAAAAGAGCGGTATGCTGACGATTAAGGTCAATGCGATTGGCAAAGACCTCTCCGCGCGGGTGTCGATCGGCGGCACCAAAGCGGCTGACCTTGGACCTGCAGGAAGAAATGCTTCTACACCTTTGCTGTTGATCATGTGTGGTGTGTGTGCGTGCGCATTCTGTTGCAAGCTTGAATTTGAGGGCGCGGCTGCTGTTTCATATGGCTCAACCGATAGATAATATGATCCTTGGTTGGCGCAGTCGTGTGCGCCCTCTTTGTCTCTCTTGTCTGGGTAATCATCCTTTACCAAGCATGAAGGTCGGAGTTTTTTGGGAAGGTGCATTCCCTGTCTGTCCGTCGTGGTTAGTTTTAGCGGGAGGCTTGCTAGACGCCAAATGGAACAGGCCGACGATGGGTGGATGGCTATTCAGAATTGGTCCAACGGCTTGGCCAATTGGTCTCCAGAAACAGCAGGTTTCTCTTCTGAATCAAACCCACTCTGAGTAAGACGCCAATCATTTTGAAATCCAGGTCGGGGTACCCTATCAGATTACCCAAATCTTGGCTGGCTGGTTCCTAACTAGCCACGTCTAGGCGCAGTTGGGGCGGGATCAGGGTTTTGCAACGCGGGGTAATTATAACAGTCGTCGGTAGATTCAGGGCTCAGAGCTGTACTTTTAGGAGGTCGACGATGGCGGCTAAGCAGAAGTCGATGCAAAACACTTTGGTGCCCTCATCCCAGGATAGTGTCTTAGATTGACTATCGCGTACATTGTCCTAAACAGACTTAAACTTGAGCAGCTGAGACGGGGCGATCCTTTGGCGAGCTTTGCGGCCAGCGCAAAATTCGTCGAGTACATTGGTGAGGGCGACAGCGTTGGCGAGAGCCTTGTTCGAGAAAGATTTTAGCCCTGGCTGATGGGCGCGGTAGTGGCTACGAAGCTATTGACGCCACTTATGCACTGATGCCGAATACGAGGTGAGCGAGATGAGGTTATCTGCTTCCTGATAATCTTTCTCGCGCAAATCGCACTTCATCAAGTCCAGGAGCCACGGCAGCATTCCGCTTCTGGGTGGACTTTCTTCTCGACGCGCCCAGCAGTCACAGTCGCACCAACATCAGGCTTTCGCCCGGCTTTGGTTGGCCCCAACGCCGGAGCTGACTGATCAGGGTCGAGATGAGTTCGCAGACCAGACACAGTGCAACGACTCAACTCACTGACAAGACAGAGGAAGCACGGCGATGCCGAACACTCGTGTAATGTAGAACCGACCAGACCCTGGCGACGCCATGCACAAAGATCCGCGTATTTGAGCATAACACGCTGCTGGCCTGCACAAGTTCCGGTGTCAGTTCTCCACTGCCCCGGCGGGGGAAGGGAAGCCAGTGCACATGTCTTTCTAGGCAAGCCACGTTTGGAGTTGACACGGCCAGTTCGCCCATTCTTTTGTTCAACGCCCCCCCGCTCTTTGGGCAATCCCTCAGCCCCCCAAGCGTCGGCGAATAAAAGTTGCCCTGTCACTGTGTGTGGACGGGAATAAATACTGGTCCTCTGTATGTTGCGCTGGCGACTCGGCCGACGGGGTGTCCCGTACGGACTCCAGATTCGACCCGACGCCATGAAGGGCGCTTTTGTAACAGCCCAGATGGTAATTTATCGAAACAGCCGTCGGACACGGTTTTTTCCCCTCTCTCTTCTTTTCTCGTTCAGCGCCCACTGCCAGTAAAGCATCAGTAGTCCTCTACAAGAATCCCATCAAAAGCTCAAGTCAAAGGCTCGTAATCTTATCGCTAGAGTGGGAAAGCTAGTCCGGCGACACCACCACACGGCTGCAGCGATGCGTATGGCAGGGAGGATAAACGACAGGCTCCCGTACACCTCTGCAGCTTGCCCATCCATCGCCCACATCCCATGTCAGGGATGTTCACGCGGGTGTTTACATGCTTAGCTTGCTTTTCCACATGCACGGATAAATAGCCCGCACACCGTCCCCGCCTGCGTACCGTCGTAACGTCGTTGCTGTTACGTCTCAGTAATAATAAGGCTGCACAGCACCGTGCCATTGCTGGGCTGCTTTAATTAATTTTCCAACTCCTTTTTTTGCGATTGCTTAAAGAGAGTTGCCGCACGCCACTCCGCTCGTTTCGTTGTTCTCTGGCCGGTATACGGCTTCTTCAACACACGTTTGACGAACCGACAAGCGGCCGTTTGCCCCCCTTCGCTTCCCCGTACACCAGATCCCGTCCAAGAGGAAGCTTACAGGGGTCTTCTCTCCACGGCCTCTGTTTTTCTTTCTTTCAACTCCTACTTTTTCGTCTTTTGCCAGAAACAAGAACAATCTTGAACCTGAGAGAGAAGCCGGCATCCGTCTTCGGTGAGTTTGACAAAATCTTGCTCCTAGGTTCACTGCGACTCCCGCACACCAAACCAGGGCAGAGAGGCCTGAACCCCGCGGTCTCACCCGGCGAAAATGAATCACGGCCAAGACATGTACGAGATGGACGACATCAAGGCTAACAAGTTGGCTGTTCGTCAAAATAGGGTTTTTAAAGCAAGCGGGCGCATATTGCCATAGTTATATTCTTGTTGCGTTTGCGCGCACGCGCGCTTCATGGCCACTCCCACCAACGCACCGGCCCCCGACGCGGTCGCCGACAAACGCAACGACACGACCTCTGCCGCCGGCACCCAAATAGCCACAGAGGATGCCACGAGCGAAGACTCGGCCACCGAGATGAATGTTGACGAGAAGTCCACTGCTGCGCACCAACCCCCCACGACACAAGGAGGCGGGATCAAGCCCGAGCCCACGGCGCATGTGTTGGACCATGCGCCGACGACGACTGTACCGCCCGGTGTGGACGAGAACAACATTGTCTTCTGGAACGGCGATGACGACCCGCACAATCCGTACAATTGGAAGAGATGGATCAAGGTCTTTAACTGCGTGCTCATCAGCGCGCTGACCTTTGTTACCCCCTTGGCGTCCTGTAAGTTGTGATTGCTGCTCACTAGTAATCATCTTCTTTCAAACAGCACACTGTTATCTGGAAACCCAGTCTCCTGATCCTGTTGCTAACAGAGAAAAATCACAGCCATGTTTGCGCCCGGCGTACCCAAGCTCATGCGCGAGTTCAAGTCGGACAGCAAAGAGCTGGCTTCCTTTTGCGTCTCCGTCTACATTCTCGGCTTCGCCGCCGGTCCCATGCTCTTTGCACCCTTGTCCGAGCTCTACGGCCGGACGCGCATCTACCACATCGCCAACATTGGTTTCATCGGTCCGTTCCGTTTCCTCTTTACATTTCGATACTGTTCTTTGCACCGCATCTCACTAACAAACACCCCAAAAAACAGCCTTCCTCGTTGGCTGCGCCCTCGCACCCACTCTTAACGCCCTCATCGTCTTTCGCTTCTTCTCCGGCGTCTTTGGCTCCTGTCCCGTGACCAATGGCGGCGGCAGCATCTCCGACATGATTACGCAGCAAAAGCGTGGCGCCGCCATGGCCGGCTTCTCCATCGGGCCGCTGCTCGGCCCCATCATCGGCCCCGTCATTGGCGGCATCGTCGCCGACAAGCTCTCCTGGCGATGGGTCTTTTGGATCCTCGTCATCATCTCGGGCGTCATCTCCTCGCTCTTCTTCCTCCTCTCGCGCGAGACGTACGCGCCCGTGCTCCTCCAGCGGAAAACGGACCGCCTCATCAAGGAGACTGGCAACATCAACCTCCGCTCCAAGCTCGACGCCGGTCTCTCTCCGCGGGAGCTCTTTACCCGCGCCATCCTGCGCCCGTTTAAGCTGCTCGCCTTTTCGCCCATCTGCGCCATCTGCAACATCTTTGTCGGCATCGCCTACGGCTACCTCTACATCATGTTTACCAGCATCACGCCGCTGTTTGAGCAGCAGTACGGCTTCGACAGCGTCCACGCCGGGCTCGCGTTCCTCGGCCTCGGCGTCGGCTCCATGATTGGCGTCGGCTACTTTTCCACCGCCAGCGATCGCTACATGAAGAAAAAGGCCAAAGAGGCCGGCGAGCTCGCCGCCGACGAGGAGGAAATGGCACGAAGACCAAGCGTCAGCGCCATCAAGCCCGAGTACCGTCTCCCGCCGCTGCGCGCCGGCGCCATCCTGCTCCCCGTCGGCCTCTTCATCTACGGCTGGACGGCGCAGTACAAGGTGCACTGGATCGTGCCAATTATCGGCACCGTCATCATGGGCGTCGGAAACTTGGTCATTTTCATGGTAAGGCATTCCATTCCCCCCCTCCCCTCAACCCAGCGTACAGTTTACCAACATTACTCTCCCCCACCGTCTAGTCGCTGCAGCTGTATCTCGTCGACACGTTTACCATTTACGCCGCTTCTGCCCTCGCCGCCAACTCGGTCGTGCGGTCTCTGCTCGGCGCCGTTCTCCCGCTCGCCGGCGGGCCCATGTACGAGAAGCTCGGCCTCGGCTGGGGCAACAGTCTGCTCGCCTTCATCGCCGTCGCGCTGATTCCTGTGCCGTGGTTGTTTATGCGCTACGGTGAGTTTTTACGCAAAAGATTTGCCATTGAGAATCTATAAGGAAGCGCTGAGCGGCAGAAAGAGTGGTGGGTTGAGGCTGTCTAGAAATGCTCATGTGAAGCTTGGTGTCGCCATACTATATACCATCAGTGCATTTTCGCTCCGAACACAGATATTTGCTCAATGACAGTACAATGATAGTACAGTGACAATACAGTGGCAATAATGCGTTTGCTTTTGATTACAAGCGCTACAATCACGCAAAAACCTGCATCGACTTTGGTATCGATTTAGCGATTTATTGATTGTGCTATTTCCGTTATAATACTGGTAAACTTATTGCCTAAGTCGCTTTACGCGCGACGCAGGTGCCGGTTGACATTCTATGTGAGGTTGTCTCTATCCTTGTCTTCGTGCGTCAAATGTCCCTCATTACGTTACAAAAGAAACAAAAACTCCGTTTTGTGTGTGCTTATTTCCGTCACAATTGTGTTTCCTTTTACATCTCCCCAATGCCAAGGTGCTCGGGCTCGGCGCGGACAATGCGCAGGGTGTTGGTGTTGCCCATGCCGCCCTTCCAGCCCTGGACGACGACGACGGTGTCGCCAGTGGTCAGGGTGCCGAGCTGGAGAGCCTGGCTGACAGCCCACTTGATGCGCTTGTCAACATCCTCCTGCCAGTTGACCTTGCTGAAGTCGGGCTTGGCCTCAGGGAAGAGGAAAGGGTAGACGCCACGGTACAGGTGGGCAAAGCGCGAGGTGGTGGCGTTTCTGGTGATCATGAAGATGGGGCAGACGGGGCGGTACTTGGACAGGAGACGAGCAGACTCGCCAGAGGTGGAGAGGACAATGATGCCACCGGCGCCGAGATCGAGGGAGGCGCGGACTGCGGCCATGGCGCAGGACTCGACAGTGCGGACGGGGCGCTTGACAAGACTGCACATTTCCTCAAAGTGGGAGACGTAGGGAATGGTGTTCTCAGCCTTGAGACAGGCCTCGTGCATCTCGCGAACGGACTCGGCGGGGTAGTTACCCTTGGCGGTCTCGCCGGACAGCATGACGCAGTCGGCGCCGTCGGTGATGGCGTTGCCAACGTCGCTAATCTCGGCGCGCGTAGGGCGCGGGTTCTTGATCATGGACTCGAGCATCTGGGTGGCGCAAATGACGGGCTTGCCAGCCAGGTTGCACATGGCAATCATCTTCTTCTGGGCGGCAAAAACCTCGGCAGCGGGGATCTCGATGCCGAGATCACCACGGGCGACCATGACACCGTCTGTCTCGGCAAGAATCTCGGGGAAGTTGTTGAGACCCTGTCGGTTCTCAATCTTGGCAATGATCTGGACGCCAGCACCCTTGGCGCCGAGGACCTCACGGATGTCCTTGATGTCTTGGCCAGAACGGATGAAGGAGGCAAAGACCATGTCGACATTGTTCTCGACGCCAAACTTGAGATCAGCCTTGTCCTTCTCGGAGAGAGGGGGGAGGTCGACATCGGTGTTGGGCAGGTTGACACCCTTGCGAGAAGAGATGAAACCGTTGTTGCGAGCGCGGGCCTCGATGGTCTGGTCGTCCTTGATGGAGAGAACGTCGAAGGCGAGGACACCGTCGTCAACATAGATGATGCGGCCAGGCTGAATAACCTTTGTGATGTTCTTGTAGTCCACGTACCTGGTAGGGTAGTCAGCAATTGTGGTCGATTGGACGTAAAGGGAGCCTAGATAGCTTGAAGAGCTCTGAGCGGGGCGGCAAAGCTTACATATTTTGAGTGTCGCAGGCAGTCTTGTACTTGTCATCCGTGGTAATGTTGATGAGAGCACCGGCCGCAATAGGCAGGTCAGCATCGCCCGTGGTGTTACCAGTTCGGATCTCGGGACCCTTGGTGTCGAGAGCAATGGCGCAAGGGCGGCCAGGGTGAGTGGCGACGGCCTGGCGGGCATTGTCAATGACAGACTGGTGGTACTCGTAGGAGCCGTGGGAGAAGTTCATGCGGACGACGTTGAGGCCGGCATCGCGGAGACGGTTAATGGCCTCGACCGAGTTGGTCTTGGGGCCAATGGTGCAGATGATGGAGGAGCGGCGGTAATTGTGCTGAGGGCTGTAGGCGGTGTCGAGGGAGGAGAGCCAGGCGAGGCGGCCGCCGCCGACGTCGAGATGATCCTGAGCAGTAGCAGCCATGAGGGAGACTGAGCGTTGACGCTTGGGTGCGGGAGGCATGATGAAGAGAGGAGGAGAAGGGGGAGAAACAGTAAGATCTGAGGGAGAGAGAAGAAATAAGGATGAGAGGAATAATCAAGGAGCTGGAACAGGGTCTAGCAGGCCTGGTTAGTTTGACGGTGGAGGAGAGTGGATGGCGGGATGGTTGGTTGAGGAGGGGCGGCGTGTCGAGGGAAAAAAACCAAAAAGCCACGGAAGCTGGATTGGGGGGCAGTGAATGGCAGAAAGTGGGATAGAAGGTGGAGGGGTAGTTGAGGGTAGCCAAGGGACCAACTGATGCGGCACGTTGCTGGGGAAGGCTCTGGCTGGGGAAGAGATGTCTTTTTGTGTGTGATGAAACACGGCCAAGATTTCTTACTCCTTGAGCACAGGCGAGGAAGCCGCTTGGCTGGTCCAGCACGTAAATATCTACCAAGATGCTGTGCAGAAAAAGCCTGCTGCCCACTGCTGATGCACATCGTTTCGTGAGATGGTGGCGGCGGTTTCGGTCAATTCTGCCCCGCCCAAGCTCTCATTCTCTCACCACCAAGCCGGCACTAACGTTACCTGGAGCAAAACCCCAGCCCAGCGCCCACAAGGTCCTGTAGCATCGCCTGTCACTGTCAGGCAGCAGCTAGTTACTAGGTACAGGGGGCTGGTCGTCAGATTAGAGGGCCCCCTTCCCTATTACGGCGACAGAAACAGCGCTAGAGCCGCAAAACCTTGCAGAGCTTCTGTCCGCGACGGCGCCGGTGAGGGGCCCGAGAGGGGCTGCCCCCGCCTGGGCCAGCTAATATTAGGCGACTCGGCCCAGTATAATTAGCTGGCTCTTTTTTTCCTTATCTTTGCACCTTGGAGAGGGCGAGCAACCAACCGACCACCAGGACCACCACCAGGACAGAGATTTAAAACTGCCCGTTTTTCATGGGTACGGTATGCTGCCTACCTGGCTTCAGACGACCGCACGGCTGGGCTAGGTAAGAAAAACAGGGGTCCGTGGCCTGAGCACTAAAAATTCCTGCATCTCGGTGCTTCGTTATCCCGCGAGTAATACTGAGTACGAAACACGCCTGGTGGTCAGCGTCAATCCGTCTCTGACGTCAACAAATTTTGCTCTCTCTTGTCTTGATGGTTTATCGGGAACTCAGGAGCACCATTGGCCGTTGGCACTTGATCGAAAACCCTGCCTCACAGTTTTCTTCAACACCAGTCGTCTCAGCCTCTGTCTCTGCCATAATAAAACCTTGGCTGCTCAACACAACCAGCCACCTGTTGCGCCTTGCGCCATTTCTCCAACATCCAGTCGGACCGGTCCCTGCAGAGACCTCGTTCTTATCTGCGACGCTACCATGGGTTCATTGGCAGAATCCACACCACCGGTGCGGCGCCGGACCTGCCGCCTCCTTGTACCGGAGCATCGGCCCGCTAGTCTCACTCAGCACCGCGCCATGTTTGAATATATCCCTCAACAATTTCACGGCTTGACATTGGCCGTTCTGGAGACAGGGGCCGCGTATTACTCCATGCGATTGTGCATTCCCATTGTTTTTGTTCTTTGTGGCTCACCCCAGGTCCCATTTTCGCCGAAACATGAGCCACATCTGGGGCAATTAAGCTTCTCTGCGCAGGATACGGCGTAAACTCTGGGTCTCGGATCCCCCAAATCTTGCAACAGGATTTGGTAACAAGGCTCCTACCCACCGGGTACATGGCACCGCCATAAATATATGCGCAGTCGTGGCAGTGTCGCTGCGGCGGGAGACAAGCTGTGAGAGATGAAAACAGAGAGGGGAAAAAAAGAAAAGACTGAAATTGACTGTCTCAAACTCCGCCTTTTGAGCAAGAAAAAGCCCAGCCTATTAAATCTGCGATCGGATCTTCTCCATCTCCCGCTACCCATTGTTCCGCCGCTGCTGAATGCTGTATCCCTACTCGCTAGGCGTCTTTTGTTGCCCCTTCTGGACCGCCAATCGCGGCTGTATTTGCTTGTCGCAACGAGGTCAAGTGGCATCCATTTTGAACCAGTAGATTTTTGCAGCGCAGGCCGTCTTGTCCAAACTTGCAATCAGTGGCGTCCGCGGCATGCATGCCAGATGACCGAAGTCGTCCAACACAGCCTGTCTACCGTCAACCCACTCGCATGATGTTTCGCGGATAGTTGCGGCAGGACTTGTAAGATCAAGAAGATTACTGATGTGTCTGCTTGTTAAGACTTGCGTTGGAAGACATATCAGAACCTGACGAGTACGTGCACTGTGAATGCTTCGACTCCATGCGTGCCACGGCAGACGCCAACTGCTCAAGTTCATGTCTTGCCAGATTATTCTACTAAATTATTCCTTTACTCTCGCAGGTGCCCAGGACGATCCGTCCATACATGCAATGGCTGATTCGTTCTCTTGATGGCTAATTGTTCGCGTGTCTTGTAGGCAATAGCCACCGCCGTGCTCTACCTGGGTGGACTTGGACCACGCAAATTGCAAAACGACTCAAGGATTACCTTCATGTCATGAAGGCTTGACACAATTCTCTCAAGCCTCAATCTTTCTGGCTACGATACTATACATTGAAACCTGACCCGCAGTGACTTTATCCGTGAAGCTCTCTACAAAATCGTGCCAATCCCTAACCGCCGCCGAGACACCACTCGGGTACTCTGGAAAGTTTTTCTGGATGTTAAGCTTCAGCGTGTGGAACCAATGGACAAACTCTGCATTGGAGGGCAGCGTCCGCATGTCTTGTATCTGAAAGCCGTTGCTGCGCAGGACAGACGTGTAGTATACCGGTGTCTTGTGGTCCTCTGTGCCGGCGCCGTCGGTCGCTTCAGGAGCCTTGGAAGGGTCCTCGTGCTCTGCATACAAAGGGTCCGAAAGCAACAAGATCCCGCCCGGGGCCATGCGCTGCGCCACGCGCGCCACGGACGCTTCAAAGACGGCCGGCAGGCAGTGGAACCACGCGCCGCGGGCAAACACAAAGTCAAAAGGCACCGCGGGGTCGGGCAGCTCGTCCACGTTTTGCGCATTGCAGTGCTATAGGTTCACTCTGGGGTGAAGCTCCGGCGGCAGCTTGCTCGCGCAGTACTGCAGCTGCGGCATGCTGAGGTTGACGGCGTCGATGCGCGGGCAGTCGGGAAACGTCGTGGCCAGATGCTGTGTGAGCACCCCCCAGCCGCATCCCAGATCCATGATTCGCCGCAGCGGTCGCGGCTGCTTTTGCGCCGCGCCGGAGGCGTCCAAAAGTCCAGCGAGCTCGAGCTGCCGGTTGATGCCGCGGAACTCGGAGGCACCGACGGGCCCGGGCTGGGGACCGGCAGCGAGCTCGTCCTCGGAGAAGAGGCCGCCGTTGAAGGACAGTGTCGGCCCGAGAACCTTTTCCCATACTTCGGGCGGATCTTGGTAGTTGGCGAGCATTGCTTCCTGGTACAGATCAGAGTAGTCCGATTGGATAACGTGGATTGGTGCTGGAGACTGCATCCTTCTAATGCTATACTGCTGTCGTGTTTGTTGGATTAATTGTATACAGGGAGCAAAACTGCAAGGTAAGCTTCCTAGAGAAGTTTACCAGGTCGAAATTCAACTGTAAAAGGCCAAATTGCTGTAATTTGGCAGTCCTAGCAGCAGGACAGAGTACAGCGTCCTTATATCAGTGCTTCACAGGAAGATGAGGAGTTCTCGAGGCGGGAGGTCACCCCCGACCCAAAAGTACTGATGCGCATATATTATGATGCGCATATACCACGATACATGTATATCACAAGTCTCATTGGTGCGCCTAAGATCCCATATCATGTATGCGGTAGGTGTACCGGCAGGTCAGCTGCAGCCTCCGCGCCATCATGCAGGAGAGTTGCGCCTACGGCCTCTTTTTCACAGACAGCATTTGTCTCGCCTCTGCGTTTTTGCACCAGCATACGTATGTTTCATTGCCTTGGCACTCGGAGTCTATTCTTGTCTGTTCAGCTATACATAGGCGAAAGCCAAGGGACTGCGGACGGCAAGATTCTTCCTCTGGTTTCCCGGTACCGCGCCCTCTGTAAAAGCCAGCTTGAGTCCTCTTCGGAATACAAGACACTGGCTCGAGCCACCGTAGCGAAACATGCCCAGCTCTTCCCCTTTGGAAATGTCCTGCGGCAGGTTCGTGGTGAACTTGCGCAGAATGTCGCACGTAGACACGTCGGCGATGCCAATACCAACAAAGCACATGAGGCCTATGGGGTCATCCGCCTGAATGAAGACGAGGGCACGCGTCGCGACGTGGCTCAGATAGACTCCATTTCGAACTGGCGGGCCCGGAGGATTGCTGCCCAGACCGTTTGTTGAACGCTCTGAAAAGTACGTGCCGGGAATCACCGTGGCGTAAAGGACCCTGCCCGACACGGGCGCGCTCCAGCGATGGTACGAGGTTGTTTCCAGCACCGATTGATGCACCGTGCCGCCGACAAACTGATCGGCCCATTCGTGGTGGTTCAGCATTTCCAAGATGGAGTAGTTTGCGTTTTTGAGCCAGAACTGGTCGAGCGCCTTGACATTGGATTTGATGGCAATGGGCAGCGACTCGCACGAGTTCACAAGCCACGCCGACTGGTCCGGGTAGCCGATAGGGCGCAGCCTATTGATATCTCGAAAGCGGCGAACAAAAAAGTCATCCCAGGACTTGAATCCCCAATGCTTCGGATCACCGTGCGGATCACAGTCAAAGAGTTGCTGAAACGTATACCACCGGCGGGGGTCCAGGTTGGTGTCCTTTTCAATAGCAGCCACCGCCTCTGGACACAGCCAGTGACCTGGAGCCGTCGTGAGGACGCTTTGAGACTTGGTCGTCTTGAGAACGTCGTCTCTCCATGCATCGAGTATTCCCTTGATCCTTGCATTGACTTCCGCGTCCAGGAAAAAGGCGTGTCCGCTGGGCGTGCCCATGGGCCAGTCTAGGATGGCCTGGAAGGGCAGACCCATGAGCTTCATGCCCTTGACAGAAACTGTCCAAGTCGGGGCGACTTCGGCGACAATGACATTCAGAAGCTCAATCATGTGCTCGTATCCCCGGACATCGCTGCGTGGTGGCTCCGCCTTGTTGACAATGTTGTTGAAGGGAGGCTTGTTCGGTATCTCTTGAAACATTGCAGAGGCCAGCATGCGGAGCTTCGCGCTGCTCTCGATGAGCTCCTTGAGCTGAAGAACGGCAGGATGATGGGTGATACGACCATGACGCTTTTTTGTGTCCACTTCGCCAACAAAGTTCCGTAGCCACAGAGTCGTCTCGCCGGGCTGTGAAGAGGTCACGACATCTTGACACTGCAGGTGAGGTCCGCCATGAGGAAGCGTCGACTTGGACTTTAAAGTCATTATGAAACAAAACAGATCTGGGATGCAGTACAATAGTGTGATGTGCCAGAGATCGCTGTCGCGAGAGCCAGAGCTGGACGAGTTTGGAGATGTGGTCAACGTCGTGGCCTATAAACGATCGAGATAGGACAATGAGTGAGAAAATCCCTTTTAAATCGCACTGGGCATTAGAGCCTGGGAGATGCAGCACGTGCCTTGGCAAGGCAATTTTCAATCAACGAATACACCAGGTAGCTCTGCATCTGCATCTACAGCCGCATCCGTGTCTGGATTCGCGGCTGCATCCGCATCCGCATCCGCATCTGCAGCGTGCAGTGCCACGTCATGGACCTTCTGCATCGAGTGCGCAATAAATGCCTCTGATGCCACCACTAAAAAGATTGCAGTTCTCCAGATATGCTGAGGGCGTCATGACACCTGCAGCGAAAACTAGAACAAGTGCAACTTTTGTTCCGCGCATGTCCTAGGGCACTACGAGTCCTTGATCCAAAGACGCGATAGTTGGACAGTACTTTCCACTTTCAGCTATGCAGATTGTATGACAGGCCGCCACAGATCTTCTCAATATTAGTGCAATCCCCCTCCACAATACAGCCCGTCCCATCTCCCGTGCGACACCTCGGACCGTCTCTGCTGACATGAAATTCCGCCACAGGACTGTTGTTGTGCTGACAGGTTTGTCTTTAGACTTTACTAGCCATTTTCATTTTCAATCAGATTGGCTCCTGTTTCGAATGCGTGTTTCTACTTATTTGATTCTAAACCTGTGGTGCGATTCCCCCGCGTAATGTGTCATGACACTGTTAAAGCAGCCAGCGAAGCCTCTGATGTATGCTCCCGCTGGAGATGCAAGCCATCTGCGCTGCGGCTTGCGATCGTTATGGATATCCATTAGTATCAACTGCGTCATTCCAGATCATAATTTCCAGCTAGAACCTGTTCGCAAGTCGGCAGCTGTTTTGAAAGCAGCAGCAGCTACCGACCTGCGGCGTTCGGCCGCTCTCTGATGGATGATTCGTCTGCGACTCTGCGTCCACATCTATCTGCTTTTTCGTTGCTGTGCGAGGTCGAGTACAGCATAGTGTCTCGGGACGAAGCATTGTCTCCGCGTCTTGCACACGGCATGTCCGCCCGGGGCACTGCAGCACAATCGGAAGCTGGACATGCCGTCTGCGCAAGAAGAAATACCTGGAAGACGCCCCCCCTGCACTACTTGCCATGAGTTTGGTGTCTTCTTCACGGCTACGGACCTCGTTCCTCGTCGAAGGATCGAGGTGACTTGGAAAAGGACAAAGGCAGGAAATCTCGCCTGCATGCCAAGAAGACAAAGACAGTTCTCCATCTCTGTTACTGGCAGTCGAGATCCAACGGTCGCGGCCCGTTTGTCATCAACAGTGGCCGGAGTTGCTTGTTCCGCAACCCAGATGGAGATGGCACCGTCCTGTTCGACGCCACAGGCAAGCGCTGACACTGACTTGGGCAGCTTGCCAAGTCCCAGTTCGAAGAGTTTGCATCCGACTTCTTGTTTCTCTTCGGTATCTACCGTCCATGTATCACTCGTCATCTTTGTCCTTGAAATCAGCTTGGCTGCCGATATTTGTTCCACAGTTACCCTTTAGCACCACAAAAAGATTGGCTGTTGTGATTGTTGCCGCGCTCACCTATTTTTTCAACACTTCGCATAGCATGAGCGCCTGTGTTTCTCACTTGAAGGCACTGTCGGATCCTGACTCTGAAAGTATTGCGTTTAACAAGTACCGGCAACACCGCAACTTGGCCACCTGATGTTTTCGATCCCATGTCTTGGCGCCCGCTCTGTGCATGAAAAAAGTCTTGTCTGTGGCGTGCACCTGGCTCTGATGGAAATCGATGCCCTCTTCTCAGCAGCACCCATACTCTCTCCGATAATGATGTCGACAAGCCGGCTTTAAGCCCTTGGGAACAAGATGCAAAGCTGTCCATCGTATCTCAATAGCGCGTCGAAGATTCTGGCGGAAGAGGCGTCCTTCCTTGGGCCTACACTATATTCCATACATCTCGGCCAGTACAACGCAGAATGCAGAGTGCTGCGGCCGTCTTCTTCACATCGGCATCTGTTTGGAATGACATTTCATTCGCCGCAGCAGAGGCGCAGATAACCGACACAAAAGAATATTACGGGCTTTTACTGGCAGAAGACGCCTTCTCTTCCGTGCTCAGCGAACTCACGGGCTGCGATGCATCGGCTCTGGGTTACATTCTGACAGGCCAAACACTTCTAGCGTGCCGTGTGACTGGAGGGAAATGTATAGAAGTCCTGACTTCAATCTTCTTTTCAACTTTATTTTGTGTAACTTCATGCTATCTATGAGTTTCTACTCTCATCTCAAACTATACAGGCGATAGTTTGGCGTACAATCTTTCGCCGCGTCTGTCACGCCGACGCGCTTCGGAACCCCAGCACGCCTTGGGATGGTCGTTGCTTAAGTTTTCGTCCAATCACGATAGCTTATTGACTGGCTCATACGTTCATGAGCCTTTGCAGCTAGGCGCACCTATGGAATGGCCGGTGCTGCTAAGAGGGCCATGACTTAAGTGGCTAGTCGTGTAAGATTGTTGAACTGGCCAGCACGGGCGTTTCAGTATGCCTTTATGTACTACACCGGACAAGCATCAGCCTCTTATGCTGCCAGCACCTGTTTGTATGAGAGCTCTTGAGACGCAATAGCTAATGAAACATGGCCACGTATGCGTTTTGTTTCTGGGCCGATCGGTGGAAGTCAGGCATGTTGGAGAGCTCCGTGTCGTTCCTCACCACAGTGTGCTCCTCTACAATATTGTCGGTAAATATGTGAGCGAAACCCTACAGAGACCCTCAAGACACAGAGATGTCGTGAAATTCTGGCTGAAGAATGAGGCAGTTGCAGTATCGTGGAGCAAATCAGCGCCCAGATAATAGGCGCGGCGGCAAATTGACGAGGCGCGGCGTTGGCGCAAGACTGGGCCCTGACGTGTCTATTCCTGATCAACTCTCCTGTTTTTTTGTCATAGATGAAAAGATCCTTGTGGCTTGGCCGCCATGGCTGGCTCATGTATAGAGCAGGAGGCCATTTCGCTGCACTACCTATGCAGATGGGAATGCACGCCGGAGCGGCAACGATCAGCACTTTCGCGACGGTCGCAGAAGGAAGCCGATTTCCCGCATTGGAGACGCACATGATGCTCATTCCTTGCCCAGCAGCGCCACTTCGGGCACCGACAGTTGGCAATGCAGCCCGTGCACGTGCTTTGCTGCAGGTTGTGCTGCTTCAGTTCATCACCTGCTGCAGCGCGTCGCGAATCTTTCTGGTAGTTTGGCTGCCGTCTCTCTTACGAGGCTTCAGAATTCCTACACTCAAACGCAAGACTCCCTCTTCTTCTACACTTTTCTTTTGCATTATTTTGCATTTTCTGCCTCGGCAGAGGATGGCGGGGGATGAGGAACATGATCGGTGTCACTGCTCTGGCCCAACCGCTCACCATGAGCGTGAGCGCCTCATCTCACCAGCCGTCGACGATAGTTCAGCCAGAGTCAAGTCATATACCATCATCATCAGATGCTTTTTCCTCAGCGCTTGCATGGAAATCAGTAATGTCCTCGTCACGATCCCGCTCAGCCAAATCTTGGAAAGCATCATCTGTCACCGCATGTTTTCCGACGCATCCAATGACGCAGATCCCCGCTGCAAAGGTGAACCTGTTCAGCGAGAGTTGTCGCTGATCCGCGGCTGGCAGCTTACTTTTGACGTGATCCCAGGGCTCCTCACGGCGATGCTGTACGGGCTAGCCGCCAAGAGTTGCGGAAGACAGTTCATTCTAGCATTGTCCGTCTTGGGCGGCATGCTAGCAGCCGGATTCGCCATATTAGTTTGTACGCCGAGTCTCTTCTTGTTGCATATTTTCTTTCGTAAAGCAAGAGAATACTTGGTCCCTGACTCCTGCCACAGGTTCCTTCCCAGTCGTCCTCTCGCCACGGCTCGTATGGCTTTCCTCTGCGCTCTCGTTCATTGGGGGTGGCGCGCCCGTATTCAGTGGCATGAGCTTTGCGTTGCTAAGTGCTGCTGTTGATGAAAGTCAAAGGTATTTCGTGAATGAATCTACATCAAATTAGACTGACGTGAACAGATCAACCACGTTCTTCTACATGAACGCCGTAACAATTGGCAGCCAAGTAGTGGGGGGTCTCCTGGCCTTTGTCCTCATGCGTCTGAGCGCATGGTTATGCATCTATTCGGGTGCTTCTTTTGCCGCAGTCGCTACTTTGACGGCATTCGTGCTCCCGGTAAGAATAGACAGCTGCCAGACCCTCTCTGTACAGGACATGGCGAGCCGGGGACCGCCACCAACGCTTCGTGGGCAGCTAAAGCACGTCTTGGATGCCGTCGTCTGGTTTACACGCGGAGATTTTCTATCAATCTCGATTTTATCTACCTTGCTCATGACCACACTTGGTCGCTCCGCGGGTGATATCATCCTACAGTATGTCACTAAACGATACGGATGGTCGTGGTCGGACGTGAGTGTTCTTCATTTCTTTCAGTAGGGGTTTCCTTCAGGCAGCACGTGCTGTTGTCTGTGTCCTAAAATCAATACTAATGCTTCACTGAAAAGGCTTCTTTGTTGCTGTCAGTCCACTGGTTGCTGACATTTGGTTTCCTTGTAATTGGTCTCCCCTCGACAACGCAATTCCTCATTCGAGTGAAGGGGCTGCCTGCACAGAGAATCGACCTATTTCTCGCGCGCTTGAGCGTCTTTCTTTCATCAATCGGAGCACTTTTCATCGGTACTTCGAGCAGTATTCCTTTCATGATTGCCGGACTTGGACTGTTCACGCTCAGTTACGGGTATCCAATGCTGGCGCGAAGTTTGCTGGCTTCGGTGATTGACAAGGACCAGACAGATGTCATGTACACAACGATTGGCATGTTTGAGGCTTTCGGGTCCGTAATTGCCGGTCCAATCCTGTCTGCATCGTTCAGGCAAGGCCTGAGATGGGGTGCAGAGTGGCTAGGGCTGCCGTTCTTAGTTACCGGGGTGCTCTTCGGATCTGCTGCCGTCATTCTATGTGCTGTACGACTACCACGTAGAAATGGGACGGCGATCTAGGTACCAATCAAAAACGGATATTCAATCTCTTCTTTTGCTGCTAGGAGATTACTGAATTCTTTTCCCATTGTCATGTTTCTCCCTCTCATCAGAAAGGCCATAAACACGGGCGGCCTTGTCCTGCAGGAAATCATTCTGTTCTTCCGCACTTTTATCAAGGTCCAGAAAGTAAAGTAGTCCCAGTGCACTGACAAGACTGAGGGCAAATAAGAAGTAAAACGGTGTTCTGTTTCTCGTTGCCCCAACACCTGAAGTTGCATCAATGATGGCGCTGCTGATCAACGGCCCTGTCAGGCTAGATGCCTTTCCAATAATATTAAACACCGAAAAGAAAAGATATTCGTATCCTCTCGGAGTGACAGAACTTATCATGATTTGTGCATAGTTGTACCAAGGACAGACGAATAGGCCGTAAAACACCTGGTATGCCCAGATTTCGGGTATGGTCTGGAACCCGCCAAACTTTGTGGTCCAGTTGCCCACCATGCCCCAGGCATCGAGCAAGATGACGCCCAGCATAATCACGCAAAGCATGGTCATTAGCCGAAGATTGTACCGTTTCTGGATCAGCCAAAATGCCGTTATACCAACAGTTTGGGCGGCAATGTTGACCATTAACAGGTAGGTGAGCTGTAAACTGTTGAAATTGACAATTTCGTTTTGTAGGGAGGCGACGAGCGTGACGGTTGTGTTGAGTGCGTCGCCGAGCAGAAAATAGCCGACAAGGAATATCAGACTCTGTTTCAATTTCCATATTTGAGTAAATGCTTCGTACAACTGCCAGACGCCAACTGTCAAAATGGTCTTGCCGGGCGGTATTTCCAGGCCGGGGCGAGTCTTCTCGACAAAGAACCATGGAATCGACAGCGCAGCCCAGTACGTAGTGGCAAACGTAATCAATACCGACAGTGCCCAGTTGTTATCATTTGCCGTGTCGGTTTGGAGACCAAACATGATGCCTATGATGATCGCCAGCAGAAATAGCTCGACGACGGACTGCGCCCAAAACGCGACGTTGCTCAGCCTGCTACGCTCGAGCTCGTCGCGACGACTGAGCTCCTCGTAGCTGATTGTACCGCTCATGTGTTCTCTGCGACAATTTTTCAGATGTTGTGTATTTCGGGCGAGGGACGGAAAGGCGGCAATCCAGTACGTCGTCGTGAGCTGGTACGTGATGGATCCGGCCATATAGAGAGTGGCTGCCATCTTCCACTGGCCAGCCTCATGGACGCCGATCCAGGCAAACCCGACGACGTAGGCGAGAGTCGAGGCCCCTAGTAGTAACCAGCGCCGCTCAGCTCCAAAGTCGGCGTATGCGCCGATGACGAGGAACAGAGCCGTTTGTATACCAAACGACAGACCATTGCAGAGCAGCACGGTGCTGTTTGTGTCGCGCTGTTGCCCCGCAAAGGTCACGGAGCCCGCATTCAATCCTGATTCTGCTGCAGCTTGCGATAGGAGGTTCTGAAATGCGGTGGGTGCAAAGTTGAAAGGGCCGATGCCGTTTGCTCCTACATAGTAGGCATACCACGACCAAATTTCCCACTTTGTTGTTGCGATCTCTTCCTCTTGGAGAACCGGCAGTGCTAATTTTCTTTGATCAATGGGACTTGTTACTGCGTCATCGACCATGTCACTTTTTCGATCGGCGTTCTGCGAGGCGAGCACCTGTTCGACCGGCATTGTGTGTGCCTGACCTCGGCGCGTTGGGAAACGATGGACCTGAAGCGCTCGGGGAGGAAGGCAGGCGCTGCTCAATGGAAGTAAAAGAATACCACCGAAGAATACTCCCTGAGAAAAGAAGTTTCTGAAAGGTCAATGTAGGTAACTGAACTGTCTCGGGTCAGATCCCAGCTGAAAAGCCGAGTGCATGATCCTGCAGCATTGCGGATGCAGGCGCGGGAGGACTTGTGGTGCGACTTGATTGACAATGTGTGACTTGCAGGCTAGCTAATCTGCAGCATGAAAACTCCGATGCAGTTTCGGCTGACCAACGACATTCTCGCGACCGTTCAGTGCCAACTCGTTGGAAGGCGTCAGGAGGAATCAGAACAACTGCTGCCCTGCAAGGCAACTAGTTCACACATGCTACCCGGGAGTGTGACAGTGTACAGGTTTTGCATCTGCAGTGCTACACACAAGCCGAGCCAAGTATATGGTCTCATCGATAAACTAGACTTTGACCTAGAGCTATCTTCCCAAGCGCCATCTTATCAAGCAAAGTTTGCGGCAGGGCGAGGTTCAACCTTTTGCACTTCGTGCATGCCAGTGCACAAAAACTAATACGAACGGCGCCTCAACCAGGCACATCCTTTTACGAAATGCCACAGAAGAAATTAAAGGGAACTAGGCAGTCTTCAAGCGAGATTACAGCATGATTTGCATACATAAATATTACAATTTGATTATTTTCCCTCGATTACTGTGGCCGCTGTCTAACTTTGCTGCTCTGTGCCACGAGCCCCCCCAAAGCGCGCACGTGAGTCCCTCACCAAAGCAAGCTCAGCTGCCCACTCACGCCACTACTCTCGGCTGCTGTCACCGGCGCCCGGAGCACCCTGGACTCCGCCCGACCCAGGTTGCCCACGCAACCACCATCGTCACATCTCTCCATTTCGAAAGCACCAGCTACAGCTCTTCCCACGAGCAGAATCGATATAGTCCGACTCTATACCCATAACCTCATAAACTACAAAAATGGTCGTAAGTTGATGGACTCCTTGCACCCTCTGGCAGCCCCCTCCCCAAGTCTCGCTTCTCGGCGGTCGTCCTGCCCGAAAGCTTGCGATCGCATCGCAGACATGGGCGCAATCTGCGGGCCGTCTCTGGGAAGACGCCGTGTTCCCTTGTTTGTTTCTACTTTGAATGACCCGTTCGCGCAACCACTCTGGTTCTTTGGGACTGTTGTCTAAGACGATTTTCCTCTTCTCGCAGCTCCTCAACCTACTGACGTTCGGATTATGGTCAAAGGTCGGACGATTGACGCACTATGCCTTTGACGCGGTCCTCAGTACGTAACACGGCCCCCTCCCGCTCTAGCGAGCGTTTTCCTAACGACCTTCACCATAGTCTCTGCATTCCTTGCGGGCATGAAGCGATCGACCGGCCTGACGTGAGTGAATCTCGACACCCCCAACCCAACCCCTCGAGCGGTGGAAAAAAAGAACAAAAAAAAGGAGTCGTGAACAATGGACAAGGCCTGCCGCTAACGAGACAGCGTCGACAGCTTCAAGACGGAAAAGGTCGCAGGCGAGAACAAGGAGGCCAACAAGTGGCTCGACAAGTACCTCGGCGTCGGCGAATGGGTCATGGATCAGTCCGTGGCCATTGCCGGCTCGAGCAGCTTCTTTGAGCGCACGCGATAGAATGATGGCAAAATGACGAAAGCAGGCAGGAAGTTGTCTCTTGCTACGACTGCCACGATGGCGGGTCAAACCCTCGCTACTCAACGCACATTCACCACCGGCCGTTGCTGCACAAAAATGCTTTCCCGTACCTGTCAGGGCATTGTCTTGCGGGAAGAACCGGGACATGATGGGCTTTCTAACGGCCGTGTGCCATAGTATATTGTTATTCTGGCGTTTTGGGAAACTTGCTTTACCACCTGTACGCCAACTTTAGGACCATTTACGAGATATGGAGCTGTATTCTCTTCACGCATCCACAACCGTGCTCATGAGTCTAATGCTTGTGCAGTACCCAGAGCTGATGCGTCGGTGCTATGTTTGTAGATGAAAAGCAAGCCTTAAAAATAAAAGGTATATAAAATTCAACTAAATTTAAATCGCTAATTAGAAATAATTTGATACATTGTCATAAACCAATCTCTTTGGTACACTATTCTCCCTTCTCCAGCTCGGCCAAGAATTCAGGCGGTACGTCATTTTCACTGTCAACACACTTGAAATCGGCTGTGGTGCCACCTTCGTCTTGCGTTCCATTTACTTCTTTGTTGGATTCGCCAGAGTTCGACGCAAGTAGGTCCGATGGGACTTCATTGTCGCTCTCATCTGTAGCTTGGCTTACCTGCCGCGGTTCTCGGCTTTCCTCGTTCTGCAATGCATCAGGTGCCGGCGGAACATCACCGTAGACGAGGCTCTTAAGCATATCCTGAGCTTCGCGAAATGCTTCCAGCTCTGCTCCCACGGCACATACCAGCAAGTTCCAACCCTCGGACTCGGCCTGATTCAGACATCCTTCCAGCTGTGTGACAACATCGTCCATCTTCAGTAGCTGGTCTTTGACGAGACTCTCTTGTGAAAGCACCTTTTCTTTACCCTTGACCGACGGAGGGTTTTGCGGCGCACCAGTTTTCATTAGATGCCGAAGGCTCGATTCGAAGCTTGTAACGAGGGTTGTCACATCACGCCATACGACACAGCCGTCCTCTAAAGCCTGCCTTTCTTTGCTGATTTGCTGTCTGCGCTTGTTGAGTACATCAAGCTCATTCTCCCACCAAGATTTGGCCATGGCCGGAGTTCGTCGTTCTGGAATGAGGTCTAGGAACTCCATGCCACCGGTGTTTCCAGCATCATGTCCGGCAAGCCCGGGCGAGGAGAAGACCTCCGGATCGAGTGGTCGAATTGGCGGGTGCATCATGACTGATAGAAGCTCAGCGTCGATATCTTTGAGCGCGCCTCGATAACCACTCAGACCAGCATCACGTCGATTTTGAGCATCTTCCATCCTCTCCCTAATAAATTTGCGCTGATTTCGCATTGCCATCAACTTTTCTTCCATTAGTCTGATTTCCTGTGTCAGAGATTTATATTTCGATCCTAGCTCTCGGATCTCTTTGCCTAGAGGCTCTTCTTCGTCCTCTTCGAGTTCATGGAGTTCGGTGTTGACGCCATCTCGCTTCACTGATAATCGTGAGAGGTGGACCAGAGCTTTTTTTCGTTCTGATAGCGCTGCGTCGACATGCGCATCCTCTTCATGCTTCAATTCGACCAGTGCTGCCATGGCTTTGCGAAGGCCGGCTCTTGCAGATTTGAGGCCAAGCGGTTTACCGCCAGTTGGTTGTCGTACTGGGATGACGTTGCCGTCCCTGTTGGATCGGGCGGGCACATGTAGCGAGTTGAGCATTCTCGACTTTGATGTTGCTGTTGAGTAAAAGGTTCCTGTCGGCGTACTACTACCAGTCCCACTGTAGTCATCCCCGTCGTCTGGTAATCTGCCGCTGCCAGCAGTGAGTCCAGTAGCCTGGAGATCCAGCAACTGTTGTATTTCTTGTTCGATGGCTCGTTCCCTGCGACCAAAAGCGCGCCATGCCGAGTCTGGCCGTACTTGACTCTGTTGGCGTGGTGTTTGAAATAGAAGGCTGCCTAGCTGGGCTGTGCTGGCGGCGACTATGCCTCGAGATCGACTTCCATCGAAGCTTCCTTGCGATCGATTGCTTTTAATTATCGAGCCGGCAATAGGAGGCGGTGGTCCGTAAAACATTGCTCGCCGTTTGGGCGCAGAGGGGGAGCCTGCCGAGCTCGGCGCATCGTTGCTCCAGCCATCCGTCGACTTGTCTCTGAAGGATGGCTCAAAATGGCGAAGGCTATCGTCAGTATGGTCTCGCGACATCCCGGGGTATTCCGGTTTCGGTTCCAGCTCGTGGAGTTGATATTCCGTTGGCGATCGCGCGGGAGGACCGCGAAACGCGGCCAGTATCGGTGAGCGCAATGTAGGGCTGGATATACGATCCAAGATGGAAGAGTTGGACATGTCGTGTACTTGTCGACTGGGCGCTGCGGACGGAACAGGCTCGGTCGCAGGAGTTGTGGTATTAGTCCATCAGTAGAAGGACGGCATGTAAGAATTGAGACACAGGTAAAGTAGATACAATGTCGTGTTGTGGCAGACGGTCAAAGGTGCCCACGAGGGCAGCCACGCGAGTGGGGAGGAGCATGTGCCCGCGGCCAGATGTGCCTACCATGGAAGCTACTTGATAAAGCTGAGCTGCAGGTTAAGTAGGTTGAGGCTACCTTGCAGAGAGAGCTGGACAGATGCTGCTATTTCAGGGACTCAATAAGTAGAGAAATACTTAAGCGATGATACCAGGTGGTTTTATCATCATTACAAATCATTAAAGCATGTTTGTTTCCAGCTGAACGCCTGCTCGTCTTGGGATGGGCGATGGTATGGAACTCTCTGGTTCTATTTGCAAAATGTACCTACCCAAGTACCGTAGGTAGGCCAAGCGGCATATGCAGGCGGTCAACAGCGCACGGCCAAGTACCAGCTCGGCGCCATCTACGGTAAGAGATACCTGCAGGAACGGTTGCTACAGCAGACTTGCAGAAGCTCAGGCGCTGTATTTTTTGTTTGTTAGCACTGCCACTGCCTGCCCGCCGTTTTCAGGAAGACGATCAGATACATGTACGGAGTACAAGTCAGGTAGAAGAGGACCAGACCAGACCAAGGAAAAGGACCAGCTTGCATTTTGCCCAAAGCAAAGCCCCATTCATTCAAGTTTCAAAAGTCATCGGAGTCGGCACCCTTTTCTCCCTAACTTCATCTCAGGCAAGCAAAAGCCGCCGCCCAGCCGCACTTCTAGCATCTGTCGCACTCGGGCTGGCCAGGCTGCAGAGTTTGGATAAAATTCGAGAGCACGCCTTGTTGAGTCGCTCTGCCGCTGGAGAAGGGGCTCGATAGCGCTGACACCCAGTTAGAGGCGTCGCCATCGCCTCAAGGTACCGCTGACCACCTTATTACCTACCTAGGTACGGTAGTGCTGGTCCTGAGTCTTGGAACGCTTTCCCCGTCCGCCAGCCATCCAATGAGCCAATCACAGCAGGTCCCCTCAGCGCGACCGCAACCCGCCATGGGGCGCTACGACGGCTCCCACGACGAGCTGCATATGGCCGCAGGTGCAGGCTCGCAGATGTCTGTTCCTCCTCTTCGCGACTATCCTCCCCAAATCAAGTTTGACCACGCACCGCTGCCGTCGTCTGCGCCGCCTCAGCGCCTCTCTTCAGCGAGTGCAAGCGCCAGAGCCTGCAACTCCGCCGTTCCCAACGTCCTGCAACCTGGTGGCATGGCATCGCGGCAGTATCCAATGTCGTCCAACACTACTCCCCAGCTGCCCGGCATGCATCCCTCGATGCCGCCTCAGCACGGCCTCGCGCAGCAGCCCCAGTCTCAGCAGCAGTCTCCAATGCAGGAATATCCTCCGGTCGGCAAGCCTCCGCTGAGCCTGTCCCATAGCTACTCGCGCTCCAGCCCCGCCGCCGGTTACGATGCTTCCTCCTCCTCGTACCATGCCTATACTCCGACTACGCCAGGCGGCTCCGCGTCGCAGTTTGTCTCGACGCCCGATGCCAACAAGTATGGTCCTCCCGGCTCCCAGCGCAACATTTCCAACACGCCATTGGGCCTCGCCGACATTCGTCCCCGCGCCGACTCGAGCATGTCGGACAGCTCCCCCAGCGGCATGAGCTACGACGTCGTCAACACCCAACCAGGCCCCAGCAATTACCTCGCACCTTGGGCTGTGTATGCCTTTGATTGGTGCAAATGGAGGCCACAGGGCAACGGTGCCGGCAAGATTGCTGTCGGCAGCTACCTTGAGGATGGACACAATTTTGTACGTGCGGTTGCCTTGTTGACGCGACCGCCAAGTTAACCAGGCCAGATTCAAATCCTCGACTCCCATGTTGTCCCTACACCTCAAGATGTCTATACACCTGGCGCTTCCAAATACAGTCTCGAATTCACAAAGCTTGCTGAAGCTACACACTCGTACCCAGTAACCCGTCTCCTTTGGGAGCCGCCCTCCTCACAGAAGCAGTCGACAGATCTCTTGGCCACTTCGGGCGATCATTTACGACTGTGGTCCCTGCCGTCCGAGACGCCGTCGAACCCTGGTAATAACATCACACGCAGTGGTACCCGAGATCCTGGCACTGCCAAACTAACACCTCTGGCGCTGTTGTCGAACTCCAAGACGCCCGACCACACTGCCCCTCTAACATCTCTCGACTGGAACACCGTTTCTCCTAGCCTGATCATTACCTCTAGCATCGATACTACCTGCACAATTTGGGATATTCCCTCATTGACCGCCAAGACGCAGCTAATTGCGCATGACAAGGAAGTCTACGATGTGAGATTCTGCGCCAACAGCGTTGACGTCTTTGTCAGCTGCGGCCAGGACGGCAGCGTGCGCATGTTTGATCTTCGCAGTCTTGAGCACTCGACCATCATCTACGAGCCTACCGGGAAGGACGACCGACGTAAGGTGCCTCGATTACAGCGTGATTGTAGTGTGGTGCTAACAGGAAACAGTTGATGGTCCAGGGCGCACCAGTCCTACACAGGCCCAGCAAACTATGGCTAACCCTCCTCCTCTGCTGCGGCTTGCTACATCGCCGCATGATACCCATCTGCTGGCTACTTTTGCCCAGGACTCCAATATCATTCGCGTCCTTGACGTACGGCAGCCCGGACAGGCTCTTCTCGAGCTGCAAGGCCATACTGGGTCCATCAACTGCTTGGAGTGGTCTCCTCTCCGACGTGGCACTTTGGCTTCTGGCGGTGACGACTGTCAAGTCTTAATTTGGGACCTCATCAACTCGGGTACTTCCATGGTTCCCGCGAACGGATCGCAGGAGAACACACGAAGCCCTGTAGCTAGCTGGGAATGTGAATACGAAGTAGGCAACCTGGGTTGGACGCCTCACTTGCAAGGCCACGATTACGGCGAATGGCTTGGTGTAAGTGCTGGGCGTGGAATCTGGGGCGCGCGCCTCAACTAACGCACCACACATGACCAAGGCAGTCAGCCTTGGTATGCACTCGACTGCTGAAACCTAGCAACACTGAGTGCATCTTAGACTTGGCTTTTTGGGGGTTGGGGTTCGTGTTGTTACGGAGATATTTGTCATGTCTTTTCTTTTGGTTGCCATCCAAGTAGCTGGCTCGCAACTTGCATGTTGCGCTGATTATGACGGCAAGCAGAAAACAATGAAGAGCTAGGTAAACGACCTTTTTCATGCCCTGGTGCTCATCGGGAAACATATATAGGGAGTTGTAGGTCATTGGATTTCCAATACATAAAGCATATATCCATACCCGTCTTCATGCAGTCGTAAAAGGAAATGTTACAAGCGAGGGGCATTGCCGCCTGTCGCTGGTCGCACTACTGCTTTGCCAAAGATTTTGCGCTCCGATATGTCCTTCAACGCCCTGGGAACGCTCTCTAAACCTTCATACATTGCCGACAAGGTGGGCTTGACACTCAAGTACTCTAGCATCGGGTAGAGCTGCTTCCAAAGTTCTGCTCTCTTATCGGGGTTTTCTCTCAAGGACTGCCCAAAGCGCTGAAGAGACACATTAGCAAACAGACTCGCCCCATGAGAGAAGAAAAAAAAACATACGTATCCTATGAGCTCCACTTGCTTTAACAGAATGCGATTCATGGCAATCTTTTCAAAGTTGCCATCCAACCCTGCAAAACCCACCACAACAACGCGAGCTTTCGAGGCCACGCACTTGAGGCTGGGCTCGACCAGGCCAACCGGATCAAACACGACATCCACGCCTTTTCCTCCCGTTAGCTCATTGACCCTTCTCCACCACTCCTTGTCCGCAGAGTAGTTGATGCACTCGCCCGCGCCGTACCCCTTGGCGTAGGCGCACTTGTCATCTGAGCCGGCGGTGCCAATGACACGGCAGCCCCTGGCCGCGGCGACCTGGCAGGCCATGGTGCCGAGACCGCCTGCGGCCGCGTGCACGAGAACGGTCTCGCCAGCGCGCAGGCGGCCTGCGGAGACGAGGCCGTCGTAGGAGACGGGCAGCGTGGCGGCGAGCCCTGCGGCGGCCTCGACGGGCCAGCCGTCGGGGACGCGCAGCAGTGAGGACATCTGGTCCTGGGGGATGGAGATGATTTCCGCATACGTGCCGGCATGGTCGCCAAAGACGGCGTCGCCTTTTTGAAACTCGCAGCCGGTTGGCGCGGCGATTACGATGCCGGCAAACTCAAGCCCGAGCACGAATGGGGGAGTGACATGTCTCTTGTTGTTTTGGTGTTTGCCACGAGCCTACACTCCTTTGTGAGTAAGTGTAACCAATTGACTGCGCTGAAGAAAGAACGTACATATAAAGTATCGACGTAATTGACGCCTACACCCCGAACTCTGATGAGAATGTTGTCACCCGTCGCTTCTGGGGCAGCGACCTCGGATACGCGAACCTGGTCTAATGTGTCGCAAAACTCCTCTATTACAACAGCTTTCATCTCGATATTGATAGTAGCAATGCTCTGTAAATCAATTCCAAATGCCAATGCAGGATAAGTCTTCAGATTTTCGGCAACGGTCGGTAACTTGGTGCGGATTACCTCTAGAGGTCGAGACCGCAGAGACCGAGGTCTCTGGCTGTATGGGCGAACCGCATCCGCCAAATCGGTGAACCAACCATTATCCTGACTGGAAGCTGTTTGCGCATCAAATCCAAATAATTGCTCTTTAGAAAAAAAAAATCTTCCTTTTTCTATTCTCCAGTTTATCAATTCTATGTGAAGGCAATCATCCGCAACTACAAACAGCTTGTAGTGCAGGGGTCATAGTGCGGCGCCCGACAATTAGCCGACGTGCGCATTTCATTGTTGCAGCGCTATGCAGCACTCTTACTCTTGACATGCCAGAGCCACACGCCTAGAGGTGCACCACCATTTTGATCACACCTTCCAGCACATAGTCTCTGGCATCGAAATTTGTCGAGGGACAGTCCGCCGGCCGTTGATCTCATCATGGCATCTAACGACCCTGGATTCGATGACTCGTCAGATGAGGAAGACTTCAACCCTGCGCCCGCTGACTTGTCTGACGACGAGCCCACACAGCGCAGAGAGGAGAAGCGTCGCAAGACCCCTGTCCGCGACGACGATGAAGAAGAAGATGAGAACACGTCACCTGCGCGTCCGAAACACGTAGATGATGATGAAGAAGAGGAAGAAGACGAGGAAGATCAAGGTGGCAAGGGCAAGCACGATGATGATGATGAAGACGAGGAGGAAGAGGATGATGATGATGAAGACGACGTGCAAAGAGTATGAATCTTGCCAGGGATGAATGCATTTAATTTTTACTAACGCTGCGCAAAGGGTCATCGCAGAAAGCGCCGTCGCGACCGACGAAATGCTTTCCTCGATATCGAAGCTGAAGTTGACGACGAAGACGAGGCTGAAGACGACGAAAAGGAAGACGAAGAAATAGGAGACTTCATCGACAACGAGCATCCCGACGACCTTGCCGATACCGCGCGCCTCAACGATGATCGCCGTCATAGAGAACTCGATCGCCGCCGCGACATGGAGTCGAGCCTGGACGCGGAAAAGCAAGCCGAGCTCTACCGACAGCGTTACGCCAAGTACCGCTCTGGAAAGGGCACTGGTGAATCTGCCGTTGTTCCTAAACGTCTACTTCTTCCTAGCGTTGACGATCCCGGTATCTGGGCTGTGCGATGCAAGGAGGGCAAGGAGCGCGAGGTGGTCTTTTCCATCATGAAGCGCATAGAAGAGCGCATAGGCACCAAGGGCGAGCTGGCTATTACGGCCGCCTTTGAGCGTGGTGGCACAAACTCTGTCATGAAGGGCATCGTCTACGTTGAGGCCCAACGCCAGACGGATATTCTCGTCGCTCTCGACGGCGTCCTGAATGTCTACCCGCGTAACAAGATGACTCTTGTCGACATCAAAGACATGCCCGAGCTTCTGCGTGTTGTTAAGACGCCCTCATTGGAGCCTGGCGCGTGGTGTCGAATCCGCCGCCCGCTCAAGCACAGCGGGGATCTTGCCCAGGTTCTGGCTGTGACGGAGAATGGTCTGGAGGCTCGTATTCGTTTCATCCCGCGACTTGATTACGGCATGCGCGATGACGCTCTCGGCAGCGTGACGCAGGACGGAAAGAGAAAGCGAGCCTTTGGTGCTGGTCCGAAACCCCCCCAACGTTTGTTCAGTGAAGTTGAGGCCCGCAAACGCCATCCTCGCTTCATTCAAGGTAATCCTACCACAAATACCTGGGCATACAATGGTGACGAGTTTGAAAACGGGTTTCAAGTCAAAGATGTCAAGATTCAGGCGCTCTTGCTTACCGATGTGAACCCCACACTTGAGGAAGTTACGCGATTTGCTTCTGGCGCTGAAGACGGTACGGAGAATCTGGACTTGAAGGCACTCGCTGCTAGCCTCAAAGACAACAACACCAAAGTCACATACCTGCCTGGCGATGTTATAGAAGTTTACTCGGGCGAGCAAAAGGGTGTTGTTGGCAAGGCCACCAATGTGCAGGGCGATATTGTCACAATGGTTGTTACTGAGGGTGACCTCGCTGGTCAGACCATCGAGGTGCCAATTAAGGGCTTGCGCAAGCGCTTCAAGGTTGGTGACCATGTCAAGGTCATTGGTGGCAGCAGGTTCCAGGACGAGGTTGGAACTGTTGTCAAGATTTCGGAAGACAGGGTTACGCTGCTGACAGATCACACCAACAACGAAGTGACTGTTTTCAGCAAAGATCTTCGCGAGGCAAGTGATATTGGCGGACAGGGATCACTGGGTCAATATTCGCTACACGACCTTGTTCAGCTAAATCTGACCACTGTCGGCTGTGTTGTCAAGGTCGACCGCGATTCGATGGTCGTGCTCGACCAGTTTGGCGAGACAAGACCGATCTTGCCGTCGCAAATTTCCAACAAGATTCCGAAGAGAAAGCAGGCTGTTGCTGCTGATCGTGAGGGATCAGAGATTCGACTGGATGATGTTGTCAAGGAGTACACCGGTCAACAGAGACAGGGCAAGATCATTCACATCCACCGCTCATACGTCTTTTTACACACCAACGACACGAATGAAAATGCAGGTGTCTTTGTTACCAAGTCCAGCCTGGTCAACACCGTGGCTGCCAAGGGCGGCCGTGTCAACGCCGCCTCCACGGGCCCCGATCTCAGCGCCATGAACCCTGCCCTCAAGATTCACAAGAACGGCTCCGAAAACAAACCCATCACTCCTGTCAAGATGTTTGGTCGCGACAAGGCTATCAATCAGACTGTTATTATTAAGAAGGGTGCCTACAAGGGACTGCTAGGGATTGTCAAGGACTCGACAGACACGCATTGCCGTGTTGAGCTGCACACCAAGAGCAAGATTGTCACGGTGCCGCGAGACTCGCTCAACTTCAAGGACAAGACGAGTGGTGTCTCCATCGACATCAATGGCCGAGGCAGGGGCGCGCCTGGCGGTGGTCGCGGTGACAGAGTGCCCAGCTGGCAGGGAGGATCTCGCACCCCGGCTGCTGGCGGTGCTAGTGGTGACCGCGTTCCTGCATGGGGCTCGCGCACCCCGGCTGCCTCGGGTGGTCGGACGCCCGCCTGGAAGGCTCAGGATTACTCTGGCTCACGTACGCCTGCTTGGGCTGATGGGTCAAGGACAGTCAACCCTTATGACGGCAGTCGTACAGCGTACGGTGCTGGCTCTCGCACGCCCGCCTGGCAATCTGGTGCCAGGACTCCAGCTCCCGGTGACGCATTTGGTGCGGGCTCGCGCACTCCTGCCTACGGGGGCGGCGATAGCTGGGCCTCGGGCTCCAAGACGCCTGCGTGGGGTGCATCTGCTCCCACGCCTGGCGCAAGCGGCAACGATTCATGGGGCTACACACCCAGTGCTGGCGCTGGTGGCTACGACGCGCCTACTCCCGGAGGCGCTCTGGGTGCTCCGACCCCGGGCGCCTTTGGAGCCCCGACCCCGGGCGCCTACTCGGCGCCGACGCCTGCAGCTAGTGCTCCTACACCGGGCGCTGGATGGCAGAGTGGTGGCTGGGGGGCGGACTCTGCGCCCACGCCGGCCGCAGGCGCTCCGATGCCAGCGGCGAGTGGTTACTATGGTGCCCCTACGCCAGCTGCGCCTCCGGAGACGCCTGGGGCCAGCGGCCCGCGATATGTGGAGGACGATGACTGAGGAAGAAGTCTAGCTGGCAGGTTTCATTTGGGCGTTTCTTAGGCATCCCTTTTTTGTGTATCATTATTCTCTAGAAAAAACAGCTTTTGATATGGATGGTGAATGCGTGTGTAGTAGTGCAAAGACCAAGGTAGCAAAAGCGGACTGGCAATAAAACCGGCATTTGGCTGTTCAATATCTGATAGTTACTGATTTTCCTATGGCCGTGACGAGCTTGAGACGTTGAGCGTGACGACCCACTGTAAAAGTAGCTCTCAACGGCCCAAACTGCGCACACTATCTGTACTCCTGGATTAGATGCCGACTTGACAAGTAGTTACACATTTCCCACGCCTTTTGTCATGATCTCTCCCCGTCTACATCAGCGCTTGCTCTCCGTGCGCTGCGTGCATTCCGTCGCACGCCGCCCAGCCGCCCAGTGGACGCAGCGCCGGCTCGCGTCTTCTCCCTCGTCGGCCCCTCGACAGCCACCACGGACGGCCTTGGCGGCAAAACGAGCAGCGACGCCGCCTCCAAGCCCGAGCGCAAGCAGCAGCAGCACCGCAGCGGCGGCGGCAGCGACACGCGCGCGACTCAATGCACAAAAGGAAACGCCGCCGGTAGAGACGGCCGAGGAGTACAAGGCGCGGTACAGGGGCGCGGCGCGGCGGTGGACAGCGACGATTATCGCGTTGCCGATTCTGTTGGTGACGAGCTACTATCTCTTTGACCGATGCAAGTTTCCCCGTTGTTGTAGCTTTCTTTGCGGGATATCTGTAAGGGTGATGGTTATCTTTGGCAATGCTAACGCCGGAGATAGTGGCTTTGGGGCATGCGCCCAAGATTTTGAACCGCGAAGCAGCGAAACACGACGACTAACGATTGACATTGCACGACGGAACCCGAGCCAGAACGTCGAGGCAACGGGATAAACATGTACAATATGTATTGAATACTGATAACAAGGCTTCACATAAATCTATTGACAAAGTTTGGGACAATGAAAAAGGGGTTCGTGATGGTTTTGTCGACTCTACATCTTGGATCGGGTCCAGCCCGCCTTTTGCATCTCGGCCGCGTCGCGCTTGGACCACTCGCGCAGGAGCTTGCGGACAATCTTGCCGCTGGCGAGCTTGGGCACGGCGTCGACAAAGGCGACGCCGCCGGCGAGGCGCTTGTGCTTGGCGACGCGTGCGGCGAGCCAGTCCTGGATGTCGCGGGGCTGGACCTTGCCCTTGGAGACGTCCTGGATCTGGACGTAGGCGCGGGGGTACTCTTCGTGCCCACTGTTGACGAGTCAGCTTCTTTTTTTTTTCTCGTTTTCCTATCTTCTAAACTCGCAGGATTTGGACAATACACGTACAGTTCGATGCCGACAACGGCGGCGTCGGCAACGTGCTCGTTATCGAGGAGCAGCGACTCGAGCTCGGCGGGGGCGACTTGTAGGCCGTTGACCTTGATGAGTTCCTGCAGACATGGTTAAAACCCACTCCATTAAAGTCCATTCACTTCTTGTGAGCGTACCTTTTTACGGTCGACGATCCAAATCATGCCTTGCTTGTTGTACACGGCCACATCGCCCGTCCGCAGCCACCCGTCCGCATCCAGCGTCTCCTTGGTCGCCTCCTCATTCCGCCAGTACCCGAGCATCACATTCGGTCCTCTGAGGAACAGCTCGCCGGGCTCCCCCATGGCGACCTCCTTGCCGTCCTCGTCCACAAACTTGGCCTCGCAGTTGGGCAGCAGCATGCCGCAGCTGGCCTCGCGGTCTACGTGGCCGCTCGGCAGACACGACGCCGCGCACGTCAGCTCCGTCATGCCCCAGCCCTGCGCGAGGTTGAGGCCGAAGCGGTCCGCCACCTCGTTCTGCAGGTCCGCTTTCAGGGGCGCGGCGCCGCAATTCACATCCTGCACGCTCGAGAGGTCGTACCGCCGCACCTCGGGCCGCTTGGCCAGCATGACGACAATGGGCGGCACCACCTGCAGGACGTTGGGCCGGTAGCGCTCGATGCACTGCAGGTAGCGCTCGAAATTGAAGACGGACATGACGTGCACGGTGATGTGGCGGCGCGCGGCCATGAGGATGGTGTACATTTGGCCGTAGGCGTGGTAGAGGGGGAGAAAGGCGAGCCAGACGTCGTCCTCGAGGTCCGGCGTCAGGCCGCGCGGGTGGCGGGCGCCGAGAATCTGCTGCACGTTGGCGACGAGGTTGCGGTGCGCGCCACAGACGCCCTTGGGCAGGCCGGTGGTGCCGGAGCTGTAGTTGATGGTGGCGAGCTGGGTGCGCGCCTCGGACGGGGTCAGCGACGGCCACGTCCAGGCGGCGGCGTCAGCGTCGGACGCGAGAAAGGCGGTCCAGTCGCGCAGGCCCTTGACGGTGGGGGGAGGAGAAGAATAAGACGAGGAGTGGCCGGAGACGTCGTCGCTAAAGTGAAAGATGCGATCGCGGGGGAACTGGGCCTCGGCGGCGGCGGCGAGGACGTCGTCGATTTTGGAGGGGTGGGCGAGGATGATTTTGGCCTGGGCGTTGGTGATTTGGTACGCGATTTCTGTTGATTTTGTCAGCGTTTTTGTTTCAAGATCAATGATGAAAACATGCTTCCAAGCAAAGCTGCAGCTATGGGCTTCACGTCCTGCAGACGCAATCTGTGAGCAATGTACCTTTGGGGGTGTAGGCCGGATTGGCGCCCGTAAAGGCGCACGTCGACCCCACGACGCCGAGATAGAGCACCGGCACAAAGATGTGGTTGGTCGAGCACATCATGACGACGTCGCCGCGCCGCAAGCCGAGCCGCTGCAGGCCGGCGCCCAGACGCCTGACCCAGCCGAGCGTCTGGCGCAGCGACAGGCTCTTTGCGCCGTCGTCGGCGTCGACCCAGAGCGGCTTGTCGCTGACGCTGCCCGGGTCGGGGAAGATGTAGTCGAGGACGTTGACGGACGGGATGTCGACGTCGGCAAAGGGGGAGCGGACCGGCATGGTTTCTGTGTGTCTTTTGCTGGCACTGTACTCTTGGAAAGAGTGCGTATTTTGGCCTTGTCGTGCCGTTGTGCGGATGAAGAGACGATGATAAAAAAAAAAGTGGTGTGCGGAGAACCGAGGTCCGGCTTTAGGAGGCTTGCTCGCGTTGTGCTGAAATGGATTACGGATAGCGACACAACCGGAAGAAGTCGGCAGAAAAAAGAAAGTAGAGAAAAAAGTAAGAGAGATTTGTGTTCAATTGTAATAATATAAAGACATGTATCGAGTGGGAATTTGTGGCAAGTCGGCAAATGGCGTGGGGTCGGAGACAATGCCGCTCCAAGCCCAGGACATGGAACGACAATGATGATTGATGACCAGCCCGCCCGGGTGTGGGGGAGGCTTTTTGATAGCCGTATGGATCTTGCTTGTTGGGGAAACTTGTGGAGCTCGAGTTATTGCTTGACAAAGGTCCGCGGAACTTGGTCTGTTCACATAACTAGCGGATTCGGGCCATTCGGCACCGGCGACATCGTTGGTAACGGTTTATTGTCGCGTCGGTGTGAACATCGCAAATACCGTCTATTTTATGTGCAAAGTAATCTGTACAATTGACAGGTCATGTACCAATCCTCGGGGTAGTGTATGCCTGTGCGCATGTGAGACATGCATGTCGGCAGATGTTCATAATCGCGGCGGCAAGCAGTAAGAAAACCGTCCGCGAGCAACCGTTGGAAAACGATGGCGGTGCTAATTCAATTACGCCAATCGTTACATGGAAAAGACCCTATATTTGCGTAAAAAGGGAAGAAAAAGAAGAAGAAGAAGAAGAAGAAGAAGAAGAAGAAGAAGAAGAAAACACATCCGCCCCAAGTCTCATATCGCTTAGGGGGGGCCGTCACGCATCTTCAGCATAGCCGCTCAGCTGCTACTACTAATGCCCAGATCCAGCGACAGCGTCGACGCCTGCATGGCGCTGCTCATCGGGCTCGCCAGGAAGACGATGCCGTCGGCCACCTCGTCCGGGCTGAGCAGGCGCCTGACGGGCGTATTGTCCAGCAGCAGGCCCACCACGCGGTCGCTCTCGGGCGCGCCGCCGAGCAGCGGCGTCTCGACGTAGCCGGGGCAGACGGCGTTGATGCGGATGCCGTGCGGGCCGTAGTGGATGCCGTCTGCCTTGGTGAGGCCGACGACGGCTGCACGGCAAGGGAAAGAAAAACGCCAACTGTCAATATGCATCTAAACCGTTTGCTTCCCTTCTCTTTGGGGGCTTCTTACCGTGCTTGGCGGCTGTGTAGGCAGTCTGGTACAGAGGAACGACGGGCGCGCGCAGGCCCCAGAGAGACGCCGTGTTGATGATGACGCCGCGGCCACGACGCGGGCCAAGGTCTCTAAACCCCATGTGTTAGCTTGACCTCGTAAGTAGGTGCGAAGAAAAGAAAATGGAAAAGAAGAAGAAGAAACAGATTTCTCCCAACATCTATACACACTCTTGTTTCATCATGACGGCCAGCTCCTCCTTTTGGCAGTAAAACACCGCGTCGAGGTCCAACGATATCGTCTTATCCCACGACTCCTTGTACAACTCGTGCGTCATGCTCGTCCTGCCCGCAGCGCCGGCATTGTTGACGGCGACGTCGAGACGGCCGCCCAGCGCCCGCGTCGTCTGCGCGACGGCTTCGTGCACGGCAGTGGCGCTCGTCACGTCCAGCAGAATGGGGAGAACCTTGACGCCGGGAAAGCCACGGGACAGTGTGGCGGCGAGCGCATCGAGGCCGTCCTTGTTGATGTCGGCAATGGCAAGGCCCGCGGCGCCGTGGCGGGCAAAGCGGAGGGCGGTGGCCTTGCCGATGCCTGCAGCAGTCGCATGCGTGAGCAGTCAAGATGGCCAAAGGAGATGAATAAAGGGTAAATTGTTGGTGAAAGTGCATACCTGAAGCGGCACCGGTGATAAAGGCATTGTATCCGTTGAGAAGAGACTCCATGTTGAAGGCGCGTATTTCGGTGACGTGATGTAAGTGGACGCTGATGGACCAGCAACGTCGGGAATTTGGGCACAGCAGCGATGACGAGAAATGTGTCGAATGACGGAAAAGCACAAACGCCCAAGTCAATTATATGCTCGTTCCGGGGAACTCGGGTTGGCCCTGGGCTACACCATGCAGCTTGGTAGCATTGCGAAGGCGGGGAACGTGCGGAGTGTTGGAAATTCTCCGCTCCGGCTACCGTTTACGTATCACGTTGCGGGTAAAAGATCAAGTTCATCTTGGTTGTATCATTGAATGTCTAAAATCTAGCCTACACGGGCCTCTTTTGACTGATGAAGAAGCAATGTGGTCACTCGGACCCCAGATTGTGAGTCTACACAATCAGAACCCCCAAAAGTGATAAAAGAAAAACGGTGCTCTGCCCTCTTAATGCCTAAAAATTCATACAAAAGCCTCGACATGACAGTCGACCTGCTAAATACATGCAAAACGCCGTCGAGAAAAAAAACCCCCCGTAGGTTTAGTTCTTAGGCTTGGGGGCAAAGCGCTCAATGCCCGCCTTGATGGACGAGTCGACGCCCTTGGCCATGCGCTCGAGCGGCAGGCGCTCCTCCATGCGCTGCACGGCGCGCGACACGGGCGGCTCGATGCGCTGCATGCCGCGCTCGACGGGGGGCGCAAAGTAGGTAATGTTCTTCTCCCAGCGCGGCGCCCACTTGGTCGTCTGCTTGGCGAGGCGCTCGTCGGCGCCGGGCATGATCATGTATAGCGGGGCGAGGACGCCGACGCCGGCGGCGCCCATGATCCAGACCTCGGAGCGCTTGGCCTTGGGGAGACGGGGAATACGAGGACGCATTGTGTGTTTGTGTGTGTGTGTGTGTGTGTTCTGTGATGGAAGATGGATGGTCAGATGGAAATTGGTGAGGAGAATGGCCTGGGTGGCGAGGAGTGGTGAGAACTCACAAGGTGTGTGTGTGTGTATGTGTGTTTGCAGGTGTGGTGACTGACGAGGTGTATTGCCAGTGAATAAAGATGGGTTGATTGATGAAGAAGACGGATTGTTGTCTTGGTGGACAGTGATGAGGAAAAAGAGAACGAGTGTCACGAGTAGAGGCGTCACGAGAAGGCGGCTGGCTGGTATATATACACTGAGAGTGAGAAGAGAATGGCACGGCCGCTAGACTAACGAGATACAAAAAGGTACATTGCCTCCTCACGGGCGAGCCATGGCCTGACAATCCTGCCGGCTGGCCTTCAGCACGCACAGCGCCGCGCCACCGCCAGCCCGGGGAAGCAGGGTCGGTGGCATGTACTCGAGCGGGGTAACGAGATGCAGTGCGACCAGAGCAACAACGCTGGCCTGATATTGGCTAGCCCGCAGACGAGAGTTGACTCGGCGCGAGGGGGGAAATCATGTGTCTTTCTGGCCTCGACCTATGGCCCAGGACATGATTGGCTCCCTGGTGGTAACGATGCCGTTGGTGGGTACCGAGTCGATACCTGGTCGACACTGGCAACAATGCAGGACGAGGTGCGTACCGATGCAGTCGCAAGCATGGCAGCGAGCCTTGACGCAAGCGTCGTAGCTCTTGGCCATGTTTTGGGGCGCAACCACCACAACATGGTCTGGCCTAGTTGACCACAGGACGAGGCGCACACACACACCACCACCACACCAACGGCGCTGCACAACACTGGTAGAGGAAACAAGTCGGTACAGCAGCCATGAAATCATCGCTAGTGTGATTCTTTTGCGAATGCCCTCATCGGCGCATCCGTGTCTAATTTTCGCGATTCATTTCTGCGTTTTTATACGGCAATGACTTGCTCTCCCTACAAGGCAAGCAGTCACGCACGCGCGTGCCCCGCCCCCAGACTTTGAGAAGCGGAGCAGGCTGGGCCCCAGCGCTGAAAGACCCCCGTACAGTGGACAAGAAGCCTGAGGCAGCACAGATGCACCGCTCAAATCAGTAAGCCATCACTGGCTCGTCGGGCCTGGAAAGGTGCTGGGAGGTTGCCCCGTTAAAAGGTTGCCCACTTCCCCAGACGGTACATCGCTGACAAGACCCAACGAGGCCCGCTTTCGCTGGTGGAGAGGTGGGAAGAGGGGGCCTTTCATCTGGTCTGGTAGGGGCAATCAGGGTTAGGGAGGTTTGTAATTGGGCACGGAACTAGGAGCCAATTCTCATCGACAGTAACGCTCGCATTGTCCTTGAAGAAAACCATCAAAACCACGCGATGGAGAAGTGATGCGGCTCAACCACTCGCAGATGCGTGTGATGAGGAGCCCGTCCGTTTTTATTAGAGGCAGCTTCCCGCAGAAATGGCGTGGTAATGGTGTGGTGTGCCAGCTCTCGCCGCTAGAGGAGGGCTTGGTTTCAATACATGTTTAGCTCCGACGGCTTTGTTTGAATTTGGTTGGCTGCTGCAGCTCTGTGGCACGCAGGCAATGTACTCGCATGTACCTTTTTGGTGGTGGTGCTTCTGTAGTGCGTCACAATCAGGCGGCGCCCCCTCTCGCCCCCTCTCCGCCTGCATCTGCTCTCCTCCTTCATGTACCGCGCGCGCTCTGCTGGATCTGCGTGGTAACTAGGTGAGGCCCCAACACTCGGCACGCAACAATTCGCACTCTAGAAATACGTCACTGCCAGTTCCTACCCTCACAGGCCCAGTCGCAAGCCCTGGAAATTCAAACGTCCATTGCGGGCAGAATCAAGGGCCAGTCCCCAGGCAGGATATTCGCTCCATGCAACGACGACCTTTCCACTGCCCAGATGCAGCACAGCTGTACGTAGGTAGCTCATTAGCAGTATGTCATTGCTGAAACAGCGGCCCGCCTCTTGCCTGCAACATTCAATCGGCCGCAGCCAAAGGTATCCGGTCCACCCATGACCCAATATCCGAGCTCGCAAGTCGTCAACCTGGCCAGACGAAAGGAAAACAAAACGACCAGACGACGAGACCGATATTCGATTCTTCTTCTCCATCTTTTTTTGGAGCGCAACCTCGGCAGCAACTACAATCTCAACCAGCACAAGACGCCATATCAAACGCTCGCTCTCTCGTCACTAGCTGCCTCACGACTTTGATATACACCACACAGCCTATCAACGTATCAACATGCCATCAAAGACTGGGAAGCAATAGGCTTCCAACCTCTAGTGAACCTTTTGGCATCGCAAGATGCTCAACACATTGCATACAAGCAAGCCAAACCACTCTGCCTCTCTTCGGGGCAAGTTTGTCCTCGTCCACCGTCGTGTTCTGCTCTAAGCTTCAAAACATCGTAACCAGGCCGTACCGTTGATGGAATTATCAATCTGACTTGCAAGTCTCGGCATCTTTACCTTGACCATACGTCCCTCAGCTTCATCTTACAACGCAATGACGAAACCGCCCCGTTGCTCTCCAGTGACTTTTACGCGCAACAACTCCGCCGTCATGATGGCCTATATTCCCACTAAGCCTCTGCGACGGCGCCATTGACGCGCATGCCGCCGCCCGGCCGGACCTCTCACCACTCCTCGACCACCTCGTAGCTTTTTCGCACTTGCGCCGCGTTTCTTGTGCCCCAAACTGCTCGACGTCGAGAACTTCGAAACCACGACGGGCCTGCTCCCCGACAGCCCCGACAATATACACACGCCCTCTTCCTCCGCCCAAGCCGCCCACGACGCTCCTTGGGCCGCGGCTCAAGCATCGGCAACCCCTCTCGCCAGGCTGCTCGTTGCGTTCGGGGACCGCGGCCTGAAGCTCTTCGTCGTGCCCTCGCCACCGGGCAGCAGCTTGCTGGATTGTATTGGTCGCTTTAACCAACGCAGTCGCCAAAGGCCATGTGCAAGTATTTGTCATTGACTATGCCCTTCGAGAAGAGACAGATGGGTAAAATATGTATTCATCCACCTCGTACATGTAGAATCTATCCATAGTTCAGCGCTAGCTTTTGAGCTTCGTCCAAAAAGACACGCCTTACCGACCTAGGTCCCCGACACGCCTCTCGCTCGGCATAGAACTGGCCTCTTTGCCGAGCTTCAGGCTTCAGGCTCTCCCTCTCCAGCGACAACCTGAGAACGTATGGCCTGCCTCTCGCCGCCCAGGGTACGTCCCCGTCATTGGGCAGTGCATGGCCGTTGAAGCCGCCAAGTCGGCCACGGCCATGTCCGCGTCCCGCGACATCTTTGACACGTTTGAGGACATGTGCGTCAGCAGCGACGTTGGCTTGTCCGTGAAGAATCTATCCTGGTCCTGAGCGCCCGTCTTGGACAAGGAAACGGCCTCGCACGGGACGTTACGGCCGCGCCTCGATAAGCCCTTCGACCGGGTCGGTGTTAGTACAACGTTGCTTTACCAATCGTGTCAGATGATGAATGGAGGGAGACTATACAATACTGTAAGGGATGTGAGTCTGCGCCGTTGGCTGCGGGTGTACAGGATAGTGTGCCTCTGGTCAAGATGTAGCCGTCGATTTAAATACAAACATTCAAATATTGACTCGTGTCATCAAATTCAGCCAACTGGTCATCGGCCTCATGACTATCGAGTCCAGCCAAATTCTGATAGAAAAGCAGACATGATATCACGGTGGTGTCGGGGAGCACCACAATTTCCACTTAAGGAGAACGCTCTCAGAGAGACCGTTACTGAGAGTGCAAAGACAAGAAAGACGAAATACTGCTGGACCATGGGCATTGAGAAGGGATTAAAAGGATGGCAATGCATCAATCGGAGCTATATTTGTTCAAATGGCATAAGGCCGAGCTATACTGTATAGAAGAAAATATTAAAAAAGAAAAGGCTTTCGTGTAAGAACGTGTCCCCAAAAATGTACCCTCAGAAAAGCTCCGAACCCCCTTCATGAGAACCGGTTCATGATATATAACGTGGGCAGAGCCCTGTCGATCTTGGTCTTTTCGCTTAAACACCGATGGCGTCCTGGCACAGAAGGCTCTGGCCGGCGATAGGAACGACACAGCACTTGGCCTGCTTGCCCGAGGCGGCGCAAGACGCACCAAAGGCCTTGGGGCCGGCGACAGAGGAGGGGGTGGTGCAGTCGAGAGCGGCAAGTCCGAGGACATCGGTAGAGCAGCACTGGGGATTGCTGTAGAGGCCGCGGGGGCAGACGGGGCCATTGTTGGCAGGAGAGCTGGTGGTCGGGCTGCCACCGCCGGGCTGGGTGGAGGTGGGATTGCCGCCGCCGGGAGCTGTGGTAGTAGGGTTGCCTCCGCCGGGAGCAGAAGAGGTAGGGTTACCACCGGGGGCAGATGAGGTGGGGTTGCCGCCACCGGGGGCGGAGGACGTGGGGTTGCCGCCGGAGGGAGGGTTGCCGCCGCCGATAGCATCCTGGCAGAGAACGTTCTGGCCAGCGACAGGGAGGACACAGCACTTGGCCTGTTTGCCAACAGCACCACAGATGGAGTTAAAATCAGCGCCCGAGGTGGGGGTCTTAGAAGGGCTGGAGCAGTCAAGGCCCAGAACGCCAAGCACATCAGTGGAGCAACACTGAGCATTGCTGTACAGACCAGACGGGCACTGGAACTGGCCACCGTTACCGCCGGTAGGGTTGGAGCCAGGGGCAGAGGAAGTAGGGCTGCCGCCGCCGGGAGCAGAAGAAGTCGGGTTGCCGCCGGGAGCAGACGAGGTCGGGTTGCCGCCACCCGGGGCAGACGAGGTCGGGTTGCCGCTAGGAGTAGACGAGGTGGGGTTGCCGCCAGAGGGAGGGTTGCCGCCGCCGATAGCATCCTGGCAGAGGACGTTCTGGCCAGCGACAGGGAGGACACAGCACTTGGCCTGTTTGCCAACAGCGCCACAGATAGACTTGAAGTCATCACCAGAAGTGGGAGTCTTAGAGGGGCTAGCGCAATCAAGTCCCAGAACACCAAGTACATCAGTGGAGCAGCACTGCGCGTTGCTGTACAAACCAGATGGGCACTGGAACTGACCGTTGCCACCGGTGGGGTTGGAGCCGGGAGCAGATGACGTGGGGTTGCCGCCGCCAGGCGCAGATGACGTGGGGTTGCCGCCGCCAGGCGCAGAAGAGGTCGGGTTGCCACCAGGAGCAGAGGAGGTCGGGTTGCCACCAGGAGCAGAGGAGGTCGGGTTGCCACCAGGAGCAGAAGAAGTAGGGTTACCGCCGCCGGGCTGGGTAGAGCTGGGGTTGCCACCGCCAGGAGCGGAAGAGCTTGGGTTGCCACCACCAATAGCATCCTGGCACAGAACATCCTGGCCAGCAACGGGGAGGACACAGCACTTAGCTTGCTTGCCTACAGCGCCACAGATAGACTTGAAGTCGTCACCAGAGGTAGGAGTCTTTGATGGGCTGGAGCAATCGAGGCCCAGAACACCGAGAACATCGGTGGAGCAGCACTGCGCGTTGCTGTATAGACCAGAAGGACAGTGGAACTCGCCGCCGTTACCAGGGTTGGTAGGGTTGGAGCCAGGAGCGGAAGAAGTAGAGCTACCGCCACCAGGGGCAGTTGAGGTCGGGTTACCACCACTGCTAGACGAGGTCGGGTTGCCACCATTGCCAGACGAGGTCGGGTTGCCACCATTGCCAGACGAGGTCGGGTTGCCACCATTGCCAGACGAGGTAGGACCGCCACCAATAGCGTCCTGGCACAGAACGTCCTGACCAGCAACAGGGAGGACGCAGCACTTGGCCTGCTTTCCAATAGCCGCGCAAATATCCTTGAAGTCGTTGCCGGAGATAGGGGTGCGGCTAGGGCTCGAACAGTCGAGACCGACGAGGCCGAGAACATCGGTAGAGCAGCACTGGAGGTTGCTGTAAAGGCCGGCGGGGCAGTGGTACTCGCCGCCATTGCCGGGGTTGCCCGTGGTGGTAGTAGCAGGGCCGGAGCTGGTGCTGGAGCTGCTCTGGGAACCGCTGCTAGTGGTGGCAGGGCTGGAGCTTGTGTTGCTGCCGGTACTGCCGGTGGTGCTGCTGCTGCCGGTGCTGGTGTTGCTGCCGGTGCTGGTGCTACCAGGGCCGGAGCTAGTGCTGGTGCTGGTGTTGCCGGGCCCAGAGCTGGTGTTGCCGCCGGTGCTGCTGTGGCCAGGACCGGAGCTAGTGTTGCTGCCGGTGGGGTGGGTGCCGGGACCGGAGCTTGTGTTGGTGCCAGTGCTGGTGTGGCCAGGACCGGAGCTTGTGTTGCCGCCGGTGCTGCTGTGGCCGGGGCCGGAGCTGGTGTTGCTGCCAGTGGGGTTGCCACCGTGGCCGGAGCTAGAACTGCTGCCACCAGGAGGGTTGTTCGGAACGCAGGCACCACCACCGTGGTTGGGGTTGGTGGGCACAGCCAGCGAAGTGCTGGCAAAGATGGCAGCGGCGACAGTGAGGAACTTCATCTTGATGATCCCAGTCGTATTAAGAAAGCAGTTGCGTGTGTAAAGAGTGACTGGCACGGCAGGGGCCTGAAGCAAGAATGCTTAAACGACTTGACCGGGAGTGATGAGTGTTGAGGCTGTGGTATGGGATGGCCATTAGATCGGGCAGGTGTGTATATTTATACCTGATGAGTGTCCTCGTCTTTGGGGCCAATCTTCCAGGGATAAGTGGCCATGGATACCAATGTTTGTTAATCTTCGGCAACTGCTGGCAGACACACGGCGGGCGAGCCTAGACTGGTTCTAGGACTTGGGGCGAAAGCAAAGTCATCTCAACCTTGCATCTCGAGACCCGCTCAAGACCGTATAGAGGGATATGCATTGAGCCATGTCATTTCCCTAGGGAAGACAAGGTCAATTGACCAAGGCGGCATGTCTGAGCGGCGGCGGCCTATGCAATGTACATGGTAGCAGCAGTGTGGTGTCCCGGACGGCACAAGCAACAAGGAAAGAAAAGAGGCGACAGGCCGACTGAGACCCAAAAGGGAGGTCACCGGGGAGCGCCTTGTGCGAGTTGAGCGGTATAATGGACTGGCTCCTTGCGAAAAAGAAAGTAAAGACAAAAGGCGGCACTAGGTTGATAGCTTCAAGCCGACTGCGGGGCGTCCGTGATGCGAAAGCCCGTCGTAGTTTTTCAAGTGGGCTTTCTGGCGCTGCTTGCCATTGTTTGAGGAAGCTAAAAGTGATACATTGGTGTCTTGAGCGCTCTTTTCGTCGCCCTTGGCTTGAGTACGTCGCCAGTGGAGGGCACGGTGCCGTTTCTGGCAACGTTGATGCTAGCAGACCAACGAAAGCTCCATCGCGCGAAGGAATCGTGCGACGCCATCTACCTAGAGCAATGGTTTTGAGCAGGAAACTGTCCGAAATGAGTAGCTGCATTGAAGATCAAGTCATGATTAGAAAGAAACGTACAGGAACAGCTGTCACCGAAATAGTCGGCCTGGCTGGGCATCAATGACAATATGCCAGAGCCCGAGCCAGGATACGGCAAACGACGAGGGCGGGTCGTGGTGGATGCGGGGGGCCGCTGTCAATCCGCGCGTCCAGCTTGCCTCTCCCGGATGTGACAAGACAGGGGGGCGGCCATTGTCGACCAGGATGCGCAAAGTATTGAGGCTGATCTCGGGTCCATGGCAGGGCGTAGCGAGGGCAGTCGAGCGAGATTGGAAGGGGACGAGGGGTGAGCGAGCTTGTAGGAGGAGAAAACGAGAGCCGGGACGAGCGGGGCGATGGTGGTAGCTTGGCATCTAGCCTCTGGTGGGAAAAGCAAGATCTCACTTTTAGCGGCAGCTGGGATTGCTTTTGGCACGGACAGTGCTGTCCGACGCCATCTCTGGCTACCTCTGACTGGGCTCTCAGCGGTGGACTGGTAGACAGGTGGCTGTCAGTTTACTGGTGCAGCGAGTCCGCCAGGTCATCGCCCACGAAATTTCAGCTTGCCGCACGCTAAGAGAAGCACCTACAGCCACTGGCAAGAGGCGCTGCTAACCCTGCATTATTGGTGCCGCTGGCCTCTATCCGATGGCCCATCGGCCCACCCAGCGGTCCCAACCACGCCAGGGCAGCATCGCACTGAGGCAGGCTCCCGCTCTCAACTCTCGAGCTCTCTTTGTCTCCTCGTCTCTTTTTGTCACTTCATCCTGTCCGATTCGAGCGTAGATCATCGCTGCCATCTTGTCAGCCTCTACGATTGCAGCCACTCGTCCACCTTCCGGCGCACCCCGGCTGCCTGTCCTGTGCCGCTGTGCCGCTGTGCCGCATCTGCCGCTTTGAGAAATCACTGGCAATATCTTCGAGGGCCATTGGTCAGTTGCACTGCATCCATGGGGTCTGTTTGCTCTCTGCCCATGCGGGTGTCTATGTGGGCGTCGTGTTTGCTGTCTCCTTGACCCTAATCATCAGAGTACAGCCCCATCGTCAGCGATATCTTCGGGTTTTCCTCGAGCCGGCCGTGACAGCTATTCGCGCACTAGTCACGAAGTCGTGTCGAATGCCAACGCACATGAGCTTCATGCAGATAATATCTATGTGTCCGACTGTCCGACACGAGTCTCTTCACAGATCGAAAGCTTGGCCTGACGATCGCACGAAACAGCAAAGAGGAATCAGACACTCGGCTTGACGAGATTCTAGATGATGATAATCTACATAGACTCTGCCATGTCACACTGCAGCCCCCATTTGCCCCGAATCCATCCACTCATCCTCCAGGGCAACCGCGGCTAGACAAGAATCCCTTGGTTAGTTCCGAGAAGCAAGGGAGTGTCTCAATCATCTATTTACAGTTTGAACTGAGAGTTCGGTTGCCAATTGCACACAGCTACGCATTTCTGTAGGCCGCGATCTGTTGACGGCTTTACAATGGGTCTCCGTCCCGGCATGGGTATCCTGAGGAGCTGGTGAGACTTGAGGGTGCTAGCATGGTCAAATCAGCCGATTATCTCAATCGAGACCGGCCTGTCTGTTTTCTGCAACTTGTTAGTTCTGACCACTGCGGCATATGGCCCGCCACGTCCCTTTATTATGCCGGGCATTGAGCTGCAAGAGTAAGACGTGCATACTAGGCCCTGCAGCTGGCAACCATCCATGTTTGTTGCTTCTCAATTGGCAGAGAAGAAAAAATCTCCTGTCTTGTCCGCCACTTTTTAAACCAATTTCCTCCATCTCTCTGTGATACCTTCAACACGGCAAAAACAAGAGTGTGCGGCCGAGCGCCCGATTTGCGGTGCACCGGCCGGCTTGACCAACAAGCGAGACACACACAGCGACGTTGCTTTTTTTCTTCCACCGCCCTCCCACAACGCCCCAGGACGCCGTGCTTTTTTCCTCTCATTTCCGCAATCTCCCCTCCCACGCCTCCCTGCATGGTTTGCTGAAAATCGCACCAGTGACTGTCTCGGAAGTCGACTGCTCTGATTGGAGCAGCCCGAGAGCACATCTGACTGGCGCCAGAGCCCAACTCAACCAAGCTAACTCAACCAGGAGCATTGGGGACGTCCTCGTCCATCAGCCTTCAGCGAGTCTTCCATGTGCAAGACGCCCAACGATCATTCTCAAGCTCGTAGTCATCTCGTGGTAAGCGTCATTTTTTCTGTATTTATACACATTTCAGTGCATATGCGCACACTATGATGCGTCACAGATGCGCGGAAAGTGGGAGATGAACGCGCAGTGCAAGTTAATGCACTACCACGAGCTGCTGAGCCGCGGAGAGATGGCAGAACTCAACGTGGCACAAGAAACACTTCAGCGCAATCACACCTGTCACAGGGCCATCGGAGACTTCACTTTTTTGTGTGGCGTGAACCAAATTTACACACAAATCAGGCAGCCGCGCCGGCGGTTGGCTTTGGCCCCTGATTTGAAGCCAAGGCCTTTCGCTCAAGTTGCATTGCCAGGAAATTATGTGTTTTCCTCTCTTTTAATATTGTCTTGAAACATCTTCGCGCATATTGTCTTGATTCAGTAATTCGAGATGTCGCCCACTTTCCCATGAGATTGAGCTTATTCCCTTGACCTCGAGGGCGTTCGCCTCTGATGAAATGCCCTGATTTTGCTGCCCGCTGCAGTGATGTCTTATCGAGTGCCTTACAATATTGACAGTTGTGTGTACGTGAGCCTTCAATCATCACCGCGGTAATATGCGTTGCCGGTGCGTCGATGTCAGGGGGAAACACCAGTGTCTGGCGCTACCCTATAGTAGATTTCGACTTTGTTTTTCTGCTATGCTGCCGGGGAATATACTTGCTTTTACAACAATCAAAATTCTGGAACTCTTGATGTATTAATAGTTATATATCATCTCAGCGTATCAACCTGATGCTCCAATTCGCTTTCAAAATTGCTCCCGATGCATTGTTGAATTGTTGAATTGTTGAATGTGTGGCGTACTTGTGAAATCGGGAATGCTAGAGTACCCAGGGTTACATTTCTGCGAGGACGTCATGACCGCGTACCACAACATAAACATTCTCATAAATCACAAGCGTCAATCTGAAAGGAGCCTGCGACGCAATTACCGATATCGAGTCTCCTGGCTGCTGATATTGAATTCAACAATTTGTAACATCCATCCATCCACTGCCCTGCAATGCCATCGCACAATCTGGTTTTTGCAGAGTCGTGCAACCATGAGATCGGCATACAGACACGACATATAATGTAAACATAGGACAATCCCAGTTTTCGATCGGTCCCTCACGGGTTGAATGTCGTTGTACTCTGTTCCTCCTTCACCAAGCTCATGCTCGGCCCGTCTCCGTCGCCGGCCGCGTGACCCCCACTTGATGCAGTGACACTCGGCACCGATGCAGGCCGATGAACATTTCTACCTCCCCTCCACCACATCCTTACCATCGCCCAGCCCAGCCCAGGCACAGTCATCACCCGGGAAGACTCGAACCACTTTGCTCTGGAGCTTGGCCCATTGGTACGGAGATGGATTAGTGTGCTGCCTGATCAATTCTCATAACCAATCCTCCCATCCCTCGTCCGCATCAGGCTTATTCCCGTGTAACCTCCACCGCCCGCTCGAGATCGTCGTCGATAACCCGCCCTGCCGAAGAAAATTTTCAAACGCTTCTGTTCGACCTCCTCCCACTTGCCCACTATGGAAGAACTCCCTGGAACTCCCGGCAGTCCCACGAGCCAGAACCGGGAGCGTGCCGCCGAGATTCTCGACCGCCACCTGCCCGACGGCTACTCTGCCGACCCCGAGGTCAGCCTGTCGGCCCAGCCCATTGAGGCGGCCCTGCTCGAAAGCCCGCTGAACCTCGGCGCCTCCGCCTCTCCGACGCTATCTGCTGCGGGCGCCGCCGTCGGCGGCACCTCGTCTGCGGCCGCCACACCGCCCGTGGTCGGGGACGGGGAGAGTCCCGACTCGGACGTGGTCGAGTCGTCGCTCAAGCTGCAGGGCGGCGACATTCACCGCGAAATGTTCCGCATCCGGGCCCGCGCCAGCTCGCTCCGCCGCGCCAACACCTTTTCGCACCAGCCGTCGCCGAGCCTGCAGCCCGCCGACGACCTCTCGTACAACGAGCAGCGCGTCCCGGGCGGCTTCCGCCGCCAGCACCTGCTGCACCAGGCGCGCAAGCGGCGCGCCTCCCACGGGCCCGTCTTTGCGCGCAACTTTGTCGACTTTTTGGATCTGTACGGAAGCTTTGCGGGTGAGGACCTCGACGACACGGACGACGAGGACGAGACTGAAGACGAGTCGGCCATTGAGGATGATGCAGACGAAAACGCCCCCACCGAGGCCTCGCCGCTGATTCGGCGGCGGCCGACCATGGGCCGCAAGAAGAGCTCGCGCCGGCTGGCGCGCGAGGGTGACGCCAGCACCGTCAAGACCTTTTTCACGCTGCTCAAGGCGTTTATCGGCACGGGCATCATGTTTCTGCCCAAGGCGTTCCGCAATGGCGGCATGGTCTTTTCGAGCATGACACTCGTGGCCGTGTCGCTGATTACGAGCGTGTGCTTCAAGCTGCTGCTCGAGTGCCGCGCGCGCTACGGCGGCGGCTACGGCGAGCTTGGCGCCGCCATTGTCGGCCCGCGCTTCCGCAGCATGATTCTCTTTTCCATCACCCTCTCGCAGCTCGGCTTTGTCTGCTCGGGCCTCATCTTCACGGCCGAGAACCTGTACGCGTTTCTCGACGCCGTCACGCAGGGCACAGGCAGCTTCCAGCTCGGCGTGCCCGCGCTCATTGCGCTGCAGCTCGTGCCGCTGGTGCCTATGGCGCTGATTCGCAACATTTCCAAGCTAGGCCTTGCCGCGCTCGTCGCCGACGTCTTTATCCTCTTTGGCCTCGTCTACATCTGGTACTACGACATTGCTGCGCTGGCTACGCGTGGGCCCGCGCCCATTCGCCTCTTCAACCCCGTCGACTTTCCCCTCACCATTGGCTCCGCCATCTTCACCTTTGAAGGCATCGGCCTCATCCTGCCCATCCAGTCGTCGATGAAGAAGCCGCACCACTTTGGCCCGCTGCTCTACTTTGTCATGTTTCTCATCACAATCATCTTCACCTCGGTCGGCGCCCTCTGCTACGCCACCTTTGGCGAGGACACCAAGATTCAAATCATTTCCAACTTTCCCCAAGACTCGGCCCTCGTCAACGCCGTGCAGTTTCTCTACTCGATTGCCGTCCTCGCCGGCGACCCCGTGCAGCTCTTCCCCGCCGTGCGCATCATCGAGACGTCGCTCTTTGGCGAGCGCGCCACGGGCAAAAAGTCCCTCGCCATCAAGTGGCAGAAGAATGGCCTGCGCTCCCTCGTCATGGCCGTGTGCGTCGGCGTCAGCATCGTCGGCGCCAGCGATCTCGACAAGTTTGTCGCCCTCATTGGCAGCTTTGCGTGCGTGCCGCTCGTCTACATCTACCCGGCCTACATGCACTACAAGGGCGCGGCCGAGACGCGCTGGGCCAAGACGGTCGACATTGCGCTCATGGTCGGCGGCTTCGTCGCCATGGTGTACACGACGTTTGTCACGGTGTATCAGTGGATCGACTCCAAGGTATAAGAGAGAGAGCTTGCGTGTTTTTTTTTTTTTGGTTTGCTCTATTCTGCGAATTGGTACGCGGACAGAATATGGGAAAGACAGACATAGAACGAGAGAAGGAAGGAGAAGAGAGATACACAGAAAAAGAGCAGCAATGCCAGCAGAGAATTGATTGTGGGGGACATTTTTGGGCAGCAATGCAAAAGAGAGAGAAAGTATGCCTAAGGATGCGGTGAGCGAGAGAAATGATATTTTTGCATTTTGCATGTTTTGTGTTGGATATGTTTTGTTTTGGCTTGCGCCAGCAGGGATATGATGTACGATTTGCGCACGTTTTTAATTTTACATTGAATCACGCTCCCGCCCCTCGGATTACCCTTTTGATGTGATGATGCCTTTATTATTTTTACCTCCTGCTGGGATGTAAGTAGCGGAAATAAGCCAGCCGTGACCTAAACCCTACCTAAGTGAAGTTTCCTCATTTCTTGCGTGTGCCTGTGCATCACCACCTGACCAGTCATGGTGGATTGTAGGAATTTTACGTGTTTCTATGCCCATGGAGTCCAGAACACGGCTGGCGACGGGGAGTATACCGAGTAAATCATGCACAGAACTGGGCCCCGGGACCTTGTCCGTAGCCATCGGCACTCCCCAGTTTATATCAGATCCACAGATCCTGCTCACAAGGACAGCTCGATTTTGTAAGACGGACAGGGGTGCACGCGCTATCCACTGCCCAAAACTCTGGAACACTAATGTGTCTTTGATATGCGATGCGAGATTCTCCTGTTTTCAGTCGGCGAAATCAAGGCACAACATTGCTTGCTGGGCAACGAGGCTCTGGCGCTTGGGGAGTTGAACGGGCGGTGACAGGCCAGCACGCCAACACGCTTGCCTCTTCGGTGTGTGTTGCAGTGGCAATCCGGAGAGCCGTCGCCGAGGGGGTGGATCTGCTAACTGGCTTGGCTTCAGTCGAGAATTCTAAAATTGTGCCTGCACTGCCCGTTTGTGTTAGCCTGTAGATGTAACTAGTGAGAGAAAGATGACAATGGCCTTGGAGTCGGCGCGGCTATTATGCGCCAAGAGTGATCCGTGGCAACTCGGTATTCTTGCATTGTGGCCACAAGTGAATTTAGAGCCTCAAACCACCCATAACTGGCTAACTATGGTGGGCGTTAGGCATGTACTGTGCGTCTGGAGTCGCGCGGTAGCCTCGGATGGTGTTTTCGCTCAGAGCAACATGTTTAGGCGCCAATGTCCAAGTTTGCACGACAAGGAAGTGCTTGGCTCTTACAAAAATGACGTGGCAATGGTAGTTTGGCCAATTGGCGGTCGACGAAGCTCGACAGGCTCACGCGTCGCAGCAACACAGACTGGCGAGACCGAGCCACGCCCATTTATTCTCAGTCACGAATTCCAAACCATCATTTGACAAGACTGGCGGGAATAAGCTTGCTTGGTCACAAGAGAGTAAGAAAAAAAGGTGAAAAGCAGCTGGCCCGCGGGGAACTACCCGTTGCTAAGTTTCGTCGCCCGGTGTCGGAAAGGAAAACGATGAGTGAGAGCACGGCGTGGCGGAGCGTTCGGTGGCAAGCGAGAGAGCCTCCATCGTGAAGGGGCGTCCTTTCCGGATTGAGAAATCCGATGGTGGTTGGGGTCGGTCGCTGCGAAGCACTAATAAGGTACCAGCGACTGGGGGCGTAGCTGAAGGACTGAAAACAGAGCGGCGAAGCCGCCAGTGTACCAAATACTGAGCAACGGGTGTCCGGCCGCAGCAGAAAAGGGGTCCTGGGGCACTCGGAAGCTTGTTCCTCAACGCTGCGGGGCCAATGTTGCTTCGGAAGGCTGCTTTCGGCTCTAGTGTCTTTAGCGTCTGGGAAGAGCGCAGGCGCAGTGTTGCAGCACAGCATCGGATGCAAGACGACGGGGTTTCCCCCACCAGTGTAGATGTTCCAGAACATTGGGATTGAGCTGCGACCCCTCCAAGGAATCTGTCAGATATAAAAATTGAAATCTCTGCTTGAGTATGGTAGGGCCTGGGCTACCGTGGTGGGCGCAACGGCGCATATGCATGTGCAGGCGCAACGGCGGGGAAGCCGACCTGCGAGGGGTTGTGTGGATGGCCATTGCCAGTTTGTGGACAGACAGCCAAGCCTGCGGGGGTCGAGACGGAGTATTTCTTGTTGAAATGGTGGCTTGAGAAATATGCAATGGGATCTTGTGTAATGTTTATAGAGCTGCGATGTTGCCGTGTCTCATTACTTGGTAGTAGGGCCCTGTTGCACTTGTTGCCCACGTGCCAGGTTGTTGGACACGACTACCGGCAGAGGTCGCACTGTTGAATTGCGTTGAGGAGAAAACAGCACTAAATGAATCCCGTCAGACAAAAACAAGGACAGCTCGGTGCATTCCACAAACAAGGTAGTGATTGCTAGCCCAAAGCCAAGTATGGTTTGTGGAAAGCTTCGTCCGTGGCAATGTTGTTTGCCAAGGACAAGCCAAAGCACAGCGTGGGAGCACATGTACAACCCCCTCGCCACGTAGTCAATTTCAAGCAGCACAATCGATGCACCGGCCATGGCTATTCGTAATATTGTAATCATGCATCGAGATGCGAGCGTGGTTCAGCGAATTGTCGCCCGCAGTCGCCAACGCCTGGCTGGGGCTGAAAGAGGCCCCAGTCTCACCCAGAAGGCAATTAGCAGCGCTCATCAATCCTTTGCAAGCACTTGGAGCGTTGTGGCGTCGTCCGGTCGAAGAGAATAGTGGACGCCTCGCTCTCAGTAGGCACCGCCACAAGGAAAAATTGGATGGCGAAGGCGAGATGCTTGGTTCCGAGTGGTGGGAGTAATGGGCATCGTTTGCGGGGGATGACTGTGTGTGGGAGAGAAGAGGGTGTGCGAGCCGTCCAGGCAAGGGTGCGGGGAAAGTCAGCTCATCGCAGGGCAGGAAAATTCTTTTTACAGTGCAGTTTGGGGGCCTGTTTGGCGGCAGCGGTACGGGTTACACACACGGCCCTTGTTAGCTTCTCCGCTGCCCATCGACGCGCTAGCCGTTTGAGGCATCCCGAAGCTTCCCTTGACATGCCCTCTCCAACGACACCTGTTTTGCTGCTCCCACGCTCCTTTTCCTGCTTTCTCTCTCCCAGCACCAGTCCATTCACTTACTCCCGTCTCTTCTCCGCGCATTCCCCTCTGCGGCTCTGAAAGAAATCTCGGCCCCAAAAAACGGCCCTGCTACTACCCCAAGGGTATGCCCAAGAAAAATAAGATCCAATGTTTCGGGCTGCGCAAAAGGCTTTTTTAATGGAGATGCCCCCCTCATCAGCTGCAAGGTCCTGCTCCCCCCGTGCCCCCTTCGATGTTCCAGGCTGGCATTCGCACAGTATCCATAGACTGGCATGTTTCTTGTCGCTTTCACCAGGTGTACGCATGGATTGGTCGTCTTGGCGGGCCGGAGCTCTTGGCCGGCTGCCCGCTGTCGTGATGATGGCACGCCTCCTTGGTCCTCGCGTACCTGTCCAAGGTCTGCCTAGTCTCGTCACCCATGATCAGCCAGCCCATTACCTGTTTATTACACAAGTTTACGTATTTGACCTTTTTGGGTCAAGAATTGCAGTCTCGTGGTCTCTAGACACACGTCTCTCTTGTCTCTACCGCCTCTCGGCCTCTGACTTGTTCCTTGTGGCAACGACTTCAATTGAGAACTGTATAGTAAGCTTGGGTAGTCATTTGATGTGGTGACCGGGGTCCATGGTCTTTGCCCTGCGACCGGATAGTAATCCCATGCCGAGAATCCCAGACCGTTCTAATTCCAGCCTATTGTTTCCGGTTGTGGTGGGTGTCCATCTAAGCACCTCGTCTCTCGCTGCTGCACACGCCCCTCTCGTCCTTGGACTCCCACACCAACGACCCCAAACTCTCCACCTTTGCCGAAGGTCGACGCCGTTCTCGCCCTCGTCCTAGAGCTTCTTCGTTCCCCGGTTTTACACTCGTCCTCGTGACAGCTTTCACAGGCGACGGGCAAGACGGAAACACTGGCCTTCGCTCTACTCTCCGCGCGCAGCCTCTCCACGATCCGCTTCGCCTTGCCTGTCCAAGTGTAAAGGAGGGGTGTACCGTCAGCCACGCTGCAGAACCTCCGTAAACACTGCGCTACTGCCAAGTACTACGAGCTCGCGCGCGCACACACACAGGTCGTGGACTCGATGCCACCCACACGCCCCCAGGGCTCGTAAGCTTGTAGTCTTGTGTGCACGCCGTGTAAACTATCGTGACCCTTTCTGCTCTGCTCCTGTTGGTACAAAAAGACATCCAGCCCTCCCTCCCACACCTCTTGCCCTCTTCCTTCTTCATTCACTCATCCAGTCTACATACACTTTCTCCGTGTCCAGCCTTTGCGCTCCTGACCCTACCACAGCCACTCTCTTCTAATCACATCCTCCGATCTCACAGACACACACAACACGGACAAACTACAATGTCTCGAGTGCTTATTCCTACCCTCCGCCTGGCGGCCAAGGCTTCTGCCTCTCCGATCTCCCGCTCTGCCCGCGTGGCCCGTCCCATCGCCGCCTCTGCTGTCCGCAGCTTTCACTCTTCCCCCGCCCGTCTTGACCCCAACCCCGTCACCCGCCCTCACCTGCTGCCCGAGTTTAGCCTCGAGAACAAGGTTGTCGTCGTTTCTGGCGGTGCTCGTGGTCTGGGGCTCGTCCAGGCCGAGGCTCTCCTCGAGGCCGGCGCCATTGGTAAGCTAGTCTCGGGAATCCCCTGACACTTTCCTCACTAACACGAACCAAAAAAGTCCACTGCATTGATCGCCTGGAGCCTCCCACCAACGACCCCGACTCGCACTTCTCCAAGGTGCAGCGCCGCGCCCGCGAGGAGCTCGGCACCACCCTGACCTACCACCAGTTTGACGTTCGCAACAACGAGGCGCTCAACGAGACGATGCGCAAGATTGCCGACTACACCGGCCGCCTCGACGGCCTCATCGCCGCCGCCGGCATCAACTACGAGACGACCGCGCTCGAGTACTCCCAGGAGGAGTGCGAGCGCATGATGAGCATCAACGTCACCGGCTGCTTCATGACCGCCCAGGCCGCCGCCCGCCAGATGGTCCGCCTCAAGCGCCCCGGCTCCATTGCAATGATTGCCTCGATGAGCGGCACCATTGCCAACAAGGGCATGTACGGCGGCGCCTACAACGCCTCTAAGGCCGCCGTCATCCAGCTCGCCCGCAACCTCGGCGCCGAGTGGGGTCCCCACGGCATCCGCGTCAACACCATCTCGCCGGGCTACATCATGACGGAGATGCTGCAGAACCTCTTCGTCACGCACCCCCACCGCAAGGACCAGTGGGCCTCGGAGAACATGCTCGGCCGTCTGTCCCTGCCTCACGAGTTCCGCGGCGCTGGCGTCTTTCTCATCTCCGACGCCTCCAGCTTCATGACTGGTAAGTCACTCAAACCTACTCCAAATAAATCGCAAAAAGCTAATTAAATTCTCAGGATCTGACTTGATCATCGATGGAGGCCACCATAGCTGGTGAATGGTTTGAACAGGCATAATAAAAGCAGCAATTTGTCTTTGATGGAGTGTCGGCAACTGGACTCGCGGTTGGGATTTTCGAGCGGCAATGCATTATTCCCGGTGTTTTCTTTTCTTCTAATTTGCTTAGAATACTCAGCGGTTTGGGCATACTTTTAAGCATTAATAATCAAATAATTAGTTATCAGAGATGAGGTTCAAAATTAGAAATGCCAGCGCCACGTGTTACCCTGCCGCGCCTGCGTTTCAATTACTGACCCCTCCTCCTTCTCAAATCACCCAGAAAAACCTGTCATGTGTTTCTTGTCAGTATTCAACGTAGCGGCGGCTTCGCAGTCTGGCAAAACGCTGTCAAGCCTGGTGAGAGCGCACCAAAAGAGAGACGAGGTAGTATGTGAGCCATGTAGCTACCTCCATACTTGTTACAAACGAGCCACCTACATCTATAAATACCATTTGAAATAATAAACACTAACTTATGTACATCAAAATGCTCGGAACCAATTGTTCCCTGTCTTTTTTTCCTGTGTGGCAACTTTGGAGCATGAGACGTAGATGCAGGACAGCATTTGGGACTGGCTGTGTAATCTAGGTGCTCTCTGAGAACGGTAAGACTTGCCTTTGAAGAGCCAACCGTCTCGCACCTCAATACACAGGTTTTGTGGAATTAAACGAGCTTGTAACTTGAGTAGTATCGCGTTTTCCCCATCAGAGCACCCTACTGCTTCAAAACAAGGCCGGTCGACCAGCTGCTAAAACTGGGAATTTGGCTTGGTTTTTATTCCGTCAATTTATTATCTGGCTACCGATGACGTAGAAAGGCTCTTCCGTTTGCTAATTGGACACGTGATATGCTGGGAGGCCTTTCGGTCGCTAATTCACTGTTCGCCTTCGTCTCACTTTGCACTGAAGTCTATTAAGTATACGCGCCCCGTTTGCATCTTTTTGCCTAATCACTTCCATTCATTTAAAAAAGAGGAAAGAGAAACCAAATCGCCTCGTGATCTTCTTTACTTGCTTCAGTAGCTCTCGAACAGCTTTCAGTAAGTTCAAACCCTTCGCCGACTGCTCATGCTAACCACCGTCTTCCAGACCAGATTGACAGACTCGGTCCCCCCAGCCCACTTTGGCGTGATGATCAAAGAAGACACCAACATCGAAGTATTCGAGCTGCTACCAGCTATCTTCACAATCAAAAATAACGTTGGCACAAAACAGCCTCCAGAAGAGGCAAGGTCCAGCGCTGTGACGACCGGCGGCGTTGAGGGCCGACTCGGCGACAGAGACCAAAAGATCCAGCAATGGTAGCCAACATAACCAAATACTTCCATCGTCCAATGTATCTGTCAGGTCCGTGGCACTTGTCAAGGACAACAAAGCGAGCGACGCAAGTTGCAAGGATATCGAGTCCAAGATCAGCGGCCGCAAGACGGACCTCGAAGCGCGCACTGGTGGAGTGCCAGCCCTGCAGGCGCCCACCACGCAGGCACTTTCTGCCAGCCTACTGCAGATACAATTTCTACTAGGCACATCCTACGAAACGCCCGATTGCGCATTCACTTCTTTACTGGATACGACCTCTATCAACTACGCAAACCATGGCATTGATTAATCATGTCAATAAGGGGTCGATTGCCCCCGGTGGTCGACAGAAACGATCCATTTCAAAGCCGCAAACGAGCCAATCCAGCAACAGCAGTAGGTCAAGCCGCCCAGAAAAGAGCAAAAGAGAAGGGAACCGAGTACGTTTCTATTATGCGGCAATGCCCGGAAGAAATACACGGCCATACTAATCTCTCCTTGTCGACGGCGTGTTTGTGAACATATCCAATCTAGGTATTACTTGCTTCGCCCTGTTCCATCTCGCGAGTGGCGCACCTGCTCACGCTGAATCTAAAACAGGCTTCTGCAAGAAGGCCTCTGAGGAAGAGAAACCATATGATCACCAAGCTGCCCTCGGTTTTGAAGAGAGTGGAGCAGCAATCTGATGACAGCAGCTCTGGTTTCGAGACGCCGTCAGGTAGACATCTTGCTGAGTATATCTTCTGCACAATAGCCGACCAGATATGGCAAACATCCACAGTAAGTATATATACTATCGAGTTTCCGCAATACCACTATATCTGGCTGACGCCTTTTTAGAGATGTTCGGGCCACCTGGAAACGTTGACATCGAACTGGCCGAACAAGTGTTGCGCGAACTTGAGGAGAGTCCTCTCGAAGAGATGCTAGAGTCCGAAAAAGAAGCGCTCAGGACTGCGATCAGCGAGCATGTCAATGGCGAGAAACAAGACAATCATCAGCATAGCAAGCTTGTCACGGATCTGACAGATGTAGTGGACTTTGGGATGTTTGGCCTCGTTGGCTACCTCTTCTGGATCTTTTTGGTCTCTGTGGCCCAGTCAGTGGTGGGCGGAAGAACGAAGAATGATGACATAGCAGCAAGCCATTGGTTGAAAGTGATGATGAGGGGGAATGTATGCTCTCGGTCACGAGTCATGCTGTCGTTTACTTCGAGCATCACGAGAGTCTTGATAAATTATACCTCCATAAACATCTCGAGAGAGCGCGCACTTTAGCGCAGACCACATTGGTAAAGGCAGACGACGAGAGTGGCTCTGAGATTGGCAACCACATGCAGGCTACTTGGATTAAAGTTTCCTGCCCATTCTCTCCTGTTGTGTGTTTCTTGTTTGGCTGAAACTCAGCGTTGAGTGCAGGAGGATGGCACCTTTGCGCAGGCGCCGCCGAACAGAATGTGCAGGCGCGGTTTACACAGGCTCTCTCCCCCTCATTCACTTTGGGTTCTCTAACGCGCTGATCATGCTCGACTTGGTCCTGCACAGTCACTCCGATAAAAAAAATCTCCATCATTCATTGTTATTTTGCCGTTCACAGTGGCCACTTTGTGAGTGCAAAGCCTTTGTTGCAGGGGCTCGTGCGGAGCTGCGGTTACTGATTCGAACGCGCTCCCAAGCTCTACGTCCAGCATTGTTATACGAATAGATTGAAACAACTGCGTCCAGCAATACAGCCACAAGTTTGTCTGCTTACAACCGACAACATCGAATGGCTCCCAAGGCTGACTACGGCTCTGATACCGCATGCGGATCCAATGACGCCCCCAAACGCTCGTCGAAAAAGCAGGTGCAGTATATGTTGCTCGAACTGGCATTGTCTCTAGAAGAGTACTCTGAGCTCGGGTGGGAAGAAAGAGTGCTGTCTTTGTTGCAAGACGAGTCAGTATTGGCTGCCAAGGCTGGCTACGGCTCTGACACGGCATGCGGATCCAATGACGCCCCCAAACTCTTTCTGGAGAAGGAGGCAAAGTATTGGTTACAAGAATCGACATTGTCCATGAAAGATTCTTCTGGTCTCCGGGGGAGAGAAGGAGTGCTGTCTTCAGTGCAAGACGAGTCAGCATTGGCTCTCAAGCAGTGCGAGTCCTCTACGCTCGAGGTCATGGAGATGCGCGATCGCGTTACCAACAAATGCAATTCTTTTTACAGACAGCCTGATGGATTGAAGAAATGGGAAACATTGAAAAAGAAGGTCATAACCAATGTACATCGGTCTGTGAGCGCCTACTCTGCTCAGCTTGGTGATGTCGACGCTGAGATCGACGCCGAGACCCTTGATCTTCCCAGCAAAGAGAATCTCTTGGCATTCCGGTTCGTCTGCAACGACGACGAAGCTTTGAGCGAGGTTACTCGCGGGCTAGCCTCTATGTGCCGCCTCGACTTGTTGCAGTTTTCGACAGCGGCATTCGCAAAAGGCCCTGCGGATCGGATTTCTGTTCTTACAGCTACAAGCCGGTCGATGATAAAGCTGCTCAGCGCCCACTACAAAAGACGTTGTGCCAAAGACTGTGCAGTTTGCCGAAAGTTCATGGGTTACATAGTTTCATCCAACGCAGATATGTTGCAGATACAATCAGAGCTCACATCGTTGTGGGCGTCATACACTTGTGTGCTGCAGAAACTGAAATCCAAGAGCGAGCGCGAATCGACGGCGCAACTGATGGCTTCACTGAAGGCTGCGCAGGATGCAACTTACAACACAGCGGGAGCTGTTAAAAGCATCATTGGAATTTTCGCATTAGCCACCATTCTCCCATGGTTCCTTTCTAAAACGTCCTTATGGTGGAAGACTATCTTTGCTAGCGATTGAGCGACTCATGTCTTTGTATGTTTTTCAGACGTGATTTGGCTTTGTTATTTCTTCGAATAGCCATTCAATCGAGTACGTTAAGCGTCAAAGAATATTTCCAGGATTTCTTCTGGTTCAGGTTTTACATCATCTCCATTTGCTTGACTTTGCACAAATACGTGCAACAGGCTGGACCGTCATTGCTGAATTATTGGAAAGGTATGGCATTGTAAACAGTAACTCCGGGAACATTGGGATCCTGACAAGCCTGTACTGCTAGGCACTGTGCTGGACCAAGTTTCGCGGCTTCCATATTGAGGTTGGCGCAAGGCTGCGTAGTTGACAGCTGTCCCCATGACAAACCGAGGCGAGTCTGTCTTGCTTTCCACTGTCATCATCCATCTGTCGTCATTTGACTCCAAACTTCAGTCAGCAATTACGCAAAGTTATAAGCTACAGTGGCAAAGATGACTCGCCGTAGTGCTACGCCATGCAGCTCTCCGGCCTGCAGCTCCGTGGTCCAACCTTTGCCGGCGTTGGAGGCACCCACCGAGGGTCGGCTGAGCCTCAACGAATTGTCGGCGGCAATGCGCTGTCTGGGCATATCGCCGACCTCGCTGCGCACTCCGAGGCCTAGATTGAGTGACGAACAGGACGTGCTCTCCGCTTCATCCGCCAACAAGGTCTATACAATCGTCACGTCCAATCTCCTAATTCCCGGCGACGGCGACCCCATCCCGCAAGGCGCCATTGTGATTGACTCCAAGACGATTGTCTGGGTCGGCGCCAGCGACAGCATCCCTGAAGCATACCGCCAGGCCAAGCATCGATCCCAGCACGTGCCATACATGATGCCCGGCCTCTGGGACGTCCACACGCACTTTATAGCCGGCAGCGAGGACCCTGAGCAGACGGCCAAGCTCCTCACCTACGGTCCCATCGCCGAGCACCCAGCCACGCAGGGCGCGCGGCTCGGCAGGCAGTGCTGGCAGGCGCTCCAGATGGGCTAAACGTCGCTGCGCGACTGCGGCGGCCTGGGCTGCGAGCTGGCGGTGGCCATCAACGACGGCGCCATCCCCGGCCCCCACGTCTACAGCGCCGGTGCCTACATCAGCCAGACGGCCGGCCACGGCGACCTGTTCAACATGCCGCCCGGTGACGTCCTGCAGAGACTTGGCGTCGGAAATATCCGCCCGGGCTTCTTCTGCGACCAGGCCGCCCTGCTCGCCGACGGGCCGGACGAGTGTCGCCGGGCCGTGCGTCTGCAAGTCCGCCGCGGCGCCAAGTGCATCAAGATCCTGGCCACGGGCGGCGTCGCCTCGCTCGACGACAACCCGGAGTACGCGCAGTTTAGCGACGAGGAGATGTCTGCGCTCGTCGACGAGGCGACGCGCATGGGCCGCGCCGTGGCCGCGCACTGCCACGCCAAGGCCGGCATCGTCGCCTCGATCAAAGCCGGCGTCACGACGGTTGAGCACGGCTCCTTTGCCGACGAGGAGTGCGTCGACCTGATAAAGGAGCACGGCGTCATCTACGTGCCCACGCGCCGCGTCATCACCGCGCTCCTCGAGATCAGGGATCTGCTGCCGAAAAAGGTGCGCGACAAGGTCGAGATGGTGGACGCGCACCATCGGGCGGCGTACGAGCTGGCCGTCGCCCGGGGCGTCACCATTGCCATGGGCACGGACACGGCGCCGTCGGAGCTTCGGGGCATCGAGATCCAGCACGGCGTGGAGGCGGGCCTGACCAGCCTGCAGGCGCTCAGGGCGGCAACGGCGACGGCGCCGCTGACGCTGGGTCGTCTGGCGCCCAGGTCGGGACAGCTCAAGGCTGGCTACGACGCCGACGTGCTGGGCTTGACGGAGAATCCGGTCGAGAGCGTCAAGGTGCTGCAAAAGGGTGAGAATATCAAGTGGGTGTGGAAGGGCGGGAAGCTGTTCAAGGGACCTGGAGTCGGGCCATGGGGCGAGGAGTGAACTCTACTCGTCATTTATTGACCTGAAGAAGTCTGCTACAACAAAGCACACGCCATTTTGACTTTGATAAACAAGTATATACACAGGTATAGAATGCCAAGAAAAGAAATCCATCAAGTCGTTGTCAGCTGTCGCGGCTAAGACGTGACTGTCTGGCTGCCCAGCTCTGCGTCGTCTCTTTGCTCCACGAGACCTACACAGGGCAGAAACACGACCCGCCACGCCTCGCTCTCTTGCGGCTCCAAAACTGCCATTTGCTTATTTGATGTTCTAGCCAGCGCGGCATCGCGGGTCTTGGCATCGACGAGCTGGGGACATTTCGGACCGACATTGCCATTGATGACGGTGTCGCCGACAGAGGGAAGAATGGATCTGAGTTTTCCTACAAAAAAAAACGGTCAGCAACTCGAAAAGGAAGCGCAGAGCCAGGGATTTATTTTTGTAAAGGATTGGGCGTATACCCTTTGCGTCGGCAACATGGAGCTGACTAGAGGCCGAAGCAAAGGCGTCGCAGACCAGGGCACCGATCTGTGCAGGCGTGAGAGCGACTGCACTGGGTTGAGGCGACTTGGCTGCTTCAGCGTCGGGCGTCTGCTCTGCGGGCACGGCTGCGGCAGAGATGGTTGTGGTATTCTTGACCGGAGCGACCCTGATGGCGCGTGTCGTGGTCGTGAGCTGAATGTGCATTGTGCCGGTGGGCGGGGGTCTCGCAGAAACAAATCAATGCATGGACAAGATGGAGAGTATAATGGGTATTGCGAGGATATGGAACGCGTCGATTCTTTTTGTTCAAAAAGGTAGGAAAAACTCTGTTGTTCTAGAGGCCGTTGGAATCGATAAAGGAGACTACAAAGTACATTTGATGGCGCGGTAGGAGACGCCACGTTGCAAGGACAAAGGATATTCTCGCCTCTAGCAGATGAACTTTATGAATGGAGGAGCTTGTTGCCATTGTCGTAGTGCGTTCAGTGGTTGTGGTGTATATACGACAGAGCTTACCTCAATTACCGTCGACGACGACGGCAATGAGCAGTTTTGCGGTACAGAAAGTGTCAATGATGCAGGTCTTGTATGATAGAGTCGAGAACTAGTATTGGAACTACCGGGTGCAGTTTCGAACAGAGTCCTTTAAAGAAATTATGAGATGTTGCCATGATGTATTAGCTGTAGCGAATAACCGTCTCGACTGAAGTGCTTTCAGGATGGGCATCGCCAACAAGAATAATTGCACACAAGGTTACTTTATTCATCAATTATGCCAGTTCGTGTTGGTAATTCTACAGTCATCATTCTTATACATATTCTACAAGCCTTTCCTCCCCATCCACCTGTCTTCCCCATCGCCCTAATTCACCAAGTGCGTCACGACGCCCTTCTTCCCCAGCCGGTCCAGCAAGCCCTCCTGCATGCCCATCCGACCCTCAACCTCCCTCGCCGGCACGCCCTTGTCGAGCAGCTGCAGCGCGTCCGACAGCGTGCGCATGTCGACGTAGCGCCGCGCCGCGCCGCGGATGCCCACCCGCTGGAAGCGCTCCGTGTCGGCGTCGGCGCGCGCCTGCACCTGCCGCCGCGACGCGAGCGCCGAGAGCGTCACGTTGGCGTGCCGCGACGACGGCGGGAAGATGGGCCCGGCGGCGGATGAAGGTATGCCGCCGGGGGTGGCGCGCGACGAGGGCGAGTAGGTCGGGTTCGGGTCGACGATGCCCATGGACTGCAGGCGGCTGGCGAAGCCGGCGGGGGAGAAGTCGGGATCGGCGGCGTCTTCGACAAAGGCTGCGTAGTTTTGAATGTCTTGTCAGTCTTCGGGAGAGAGAGAGAGAGAGAGTAGAATCAAGGGGCAAAAAGTCTGCTTAGAGGGGTTGAATCATTGCGTACCCTTGTCCTTGGCAATGTCGGCCGGCGCGCGGGCTGGTCTGGTCGTCTGGGACACGGCAGAGCCTGCGCTGCGGGTGGGAAACTTGCGCGCTGCGCCCTGTGCCGCTTTCGAGGAAGCCGAGCCCATGCTTGCGGTCGGTGTGTGTATGTGCTGTGCGTTTGTCTCGAATCGGAGAGCTTCGTTTGACGGGATCAACGTCGTCAATGGAGCGCGTGGCCCAAGGCTCGAGAATTTCGGGTCTGGATTGATCGATACTGCTTTGAAAGAACTGCTGGGAGTATACAAAGTGCGGGTGTGAGATGTGAGAATTTGGTTGGAAAATATGCCAATGGAAAAAGATGAGCATCAAGATGTCCAAATGACGACACGGAGAACTTTTGGCCGGGGATCCACAAGCCGCTAGCTCCCGCAACACACCCACTTACACGCTGCGATGATCATGGATGCATTGCTCGATTGCATTGTTTTGTTTTTGTATTATGTGGAACTTTTGTTTCCGAGTTAAGAAACTGCTAACATATATTGAACGAGATATCTTGAGAATTCACCATTGTCAACCTTGGAAGCATTGCAGTTGTCGAGTGCCCAAAGGCTGTATTAAGGATTGGTTTCTAGTTTGTAATAATACACTATTTTCGTAACTCATCGTTCATGCACGCGGGTCCAATGTACAGATCCTCCACAAAATCACAACATTCTTCAAAGGTCATTTACGTCTGTTTCTTCTTCCTCTTTCTCTTCATCCACGTCCCGTTCTGTGCAGTCTAGCACTTGGTAATGTAGAGACCAATGGGCGAGGGGTTGTAGTCCTGAAAGTACTTCAAGTCGGTGCTGCCCGCCGCCGCAATCTCGTACGCGACACGCTGACCGGCCGGGCAGTCAAAGGTAGCAATGCTGTACGAGTGTCCCGCGGCGACGGCGACCTGGCCGAGGTCGGCCTCCTTGCCGGGCTGGTTGTTGTAGGTGGTGCCCTCGGTGGCGGCCGCTTTAAGCTTGGAAAAGTCGAGCTTGCCATCGCCGGAAAAGGTAAAGCTGGACGTCTGCAGATCCTTTTGCTCGGGGAAGAGGAAGACGAGGCTGCACTTTTTGCCGGCGTCGCCGGCGGGAATGTCAAAGTCAAAGATGGAGGAGACGTCGCCGTTGACGACGCCAAAGTACGAGGTGCCTGCGGCCGTGTCGGGCTTGGACTTGTCGACGGGGACGATGAGGTGGGGGAACTCGTAGGTGCCGCTCAGGTCGGTCGGGCAGGTGTTAGCGGGAGGAGGGGGAGGAGGAGGAGGAGGCTGGCAGTCGCCGTGGCAGCCGTCGGCTTTGAGGGTGACCTCGCCGCAGTTGACGCCCTGGTCCTTTTTGTCGTAGACGTTCCACTGGCCCTGCTCGCCGGTGGCGCACTCAAAAAAGGTGGTCTGGCCGTTCCAGGAAACGGTGCCGTCGCAGTCAATGGAGAAGCCGCCGTCGGGGGTCTGGCCCTCGTCGCATTGGAGGACACCGGTAGGGGCTGGTATCGAGGTCAGTACGAGTGTATGCGTGCATGTTGAGGCAAAGAGAGTCGACTTACGAGTCCACCAGCATCCGCGGCCCTTGTCGTCGGTAATCTTGCCGTCTTTAAAGGTAAAGGTTGAAGACTGGACGCCATTGCCGGCGCGGACCTGTCCAGAAGAGATTTCACCGATGCAGCCGACGACGTCGCCGCCGGCAGAGATGTGGAATTGGCATCCATCGTTGCGGATGGCGAGGCCGTTGACGACGGCGCCGAGGCCGAGAGCAATGGCTGCAGACTTCATGGTGTATGTGATGGGTGTGTGTATATGAGGTGTGTAACGAAGTATAATGTATAAATGAAGAAGTGATCCGTGAGCTTTTTTGTTGTTGGGATGTAGGATATAGTGTGTTGGATGATACCAATGATTCGATTCGATTTTGGAACGGATATACGGGCAGTTATATACTCGAGAGATCTCACCTTTCTCTCACTTTCACTTACATCATGGCCAAGGCTGGATAGACCGGGGCGTATCCCAGCCGGCCAGCCGCGCAGTACACAAACAGAGCGCACAGCACCACTGTACGGCTGAAGCTGCCGATCTCCACGATGCAGTGGAATTGCCGAGTCGAAAAGGGCAATGACAGTAGAGAAGGGTGAAATACGAGGTCGGCGATGCAAGACAGACGTCATTGTCGTCCAGGGTCCTTTTGGTCGGCAGTGCTGGCTGGCCAGCCAGCCTACCATTACGACTGGGGAAAAAGGGCAGCAGAGCAAGCGTCGTCGGGCTGTCGCTGGACGGGCGGCGAAAAGAGACAAAAAAGCCAGCAAGCCATCACGCCAAGACGCCAAGAGCTCCGCAGGGCTGGAAGTGGAAGAAGAAGTTCGTATTCCCGGCAACATGTGGAAATATGGTGCTCCGTCTGTGCGTCTGTGGTTGGGGAGGGAGGCAGTGGAGTGGCACGAGTGGCACTGAGTGGGAGGATGGCATGATGGATGGCTGGTGGCAAAGCATAGGCGAGCTGCTTTTGGGCTGCTTTGGGGCATCTCACACGACATTGACAGCGGGCTTTTTATTGGTTCTATTTAGACCGACGTCAGGCAGTGAGCTGACAGTGGGCGTGCAGCGAGGCTGTTGCGGGCCGCAGTGTCAATTTTCGACAGCAGTGACAGAAGTGCATTATTTTGTATCTGTGTTCTTGTTTCTTATCTGGGTTTAATGCCGGGCATTTGTAATTAAATGTATGCACTTCTTTAAAACGTCTCAAGAAGTTTCGCTCTATTTCTACCTTGCCTACGAGTGATGCTCACGGCTTGCCGGCAAGCAGGCTCCAGCACTGCCCAGCACGCCCAGCCAGCTCTGCCCCGCATCAGATCCTGCCACCAAAAAAATGTACCCACGATGTCTCTCTTTCCCCTCAACTCGTTCTCTGCTCCTCCAACAACGCCCCCGCTAGTCTTGTTCCTCCCTAGCATCAGCACGCCGGCCCCGACCAAGACGGCCAAGGACGGCGGCACACGGAGACATCAATTCTTGCATCGCCAAGGCCCCTCGTCCACTCCGGCCTTCCGGCTTGCCGGGCGCATATGACGTAGTAGTGTAAACTGTTTGGCAGACTGACTGGCGGCTGACATCACAGAAAGAAAGCCAAAACGACCATTATCAGCAGAGCTACCAAGGTCCAGAGCCTCGCGAGCAACTAGCCGAGACGATGCCTCTCTCTCGTATCCAGAGGCGTGTCACCGATACAGGGCAAAAGCCAACGACAATGGCACTGTTGGGCATCCATGGGCCGTACCGTACTCTGCACCGCTGTCTTCCCTTTTTGTCTCGTCCACAATGGCCCGTCTCCAGTTTAAGCAAGACCATCATCCAGCCCTGCTGATTTTCCGACTCCGTCTCGCCGTTTGCTTTCCCTTTTGTACCTACGACGTTGCCGTCTCTTCGGCCAAGTCACCTTGCTGGCTCAATAGCAAGTTAGTAACAACACACTGGAGCCCGCTTGTGCTGCATACGAGATGATCGCCGCAGCGACAGCTGGCGCCGTCCAACCGCTAAAATAAAAACAAAAGATTGGTTCAGCCCGTTTGGGCGTTTGCAGCCCGTTCCAGCCACGGGTTTGCTGATCCGATCGTCCGACATGCATTGTCCGCCTTTGCCCATCATTGCCATTAATCACCACCCAAGTTGGATCACGCACGTTACGTTCAAAGTGACTGATGGCCAAACCGGCAGTTGTTCCTACTCGACCTACTAAAAATATGGCCAGCGTGTTGCCATTCTTAACCCAATTTGTTGGCCTGCCGATAGGTTGGATTGCCCCAGGGACTTTTGTCATCCAGTCATGTTGCCAAGACTTTTATTTCCTTGTCATCTTGCCCTCCCCAGCACCGCAGTAAATATGCCGATCAAGAATACCGAAATGGACGCCGCGCCAAATTTGTACGAACCAGCCGTAACCTCGTAGCACGAAAACTCTTGCCCCCCTTCCCTCCGAGACAGAATTGCATACATCCATGTTGCTGCCTTGATGCAGACAGGTGCTGTAACTAGTCGGCCGTAACACCATCCGCCGGCTGCTGACTGTCACCCGCCCGAGACGCAAAGGAGCATTGTCATCATTTCAATAATAAGCCAATATATCGCTGTGTTATTTGCTTAAGCTGCAATGGCCTTGAATCCCACAGTCGAATTGGGTTCCATGCAGCAGTTGATAGTAGAATTCCACCCGGTACAAGCAGACCACAGCTGGCACATGGCCATTTGCAGCATCAATTCCAACCCTGAGGCCATTGTTTTCCGCTCTGCCCGAAAGCCTTTTACGCTCTAGCTTCTCACCTTTGAACCACCCCTGTAGCCTGTCCGGGCTAGCCTGTATTGTGCGCGGACAAAATCAGCCCCCAGGCGTTAAAAACAGCAAAGGGACAGCAAAGTTCTTTAACTCTTTGTTGTACCGTAGAAACCAATATGGGTGTCGCGCGTCAACACCTACCTCTATACAGGTACTTGACAGCTTTAATGGAGGGCGGCCAAAAATAGCCTGTAGATACCCGCCAAGTTCCTTTTGTCTGCCCTTGACAGGACTTAACGGCTGGTGGTTGCTTAATGCTCTTTTACGGTACTGTGTACCTACTAATACAACAATGATTTGGGTAATATTCAGCAGGCCAGTGGGGTTCTGAAAGGCACGAAAAGGCGTCTTTTCTAGACATGTGCAACCTGCAGTCACTTGCCTGCTGCCATTGGCCAAGAGCCACCTCCCGAGCGATATGCAGATTCAGGCGAGGCAGCACACCTCAGCCCCAAATATTCGCTCCTGCTAATCCAACCCCTAAACGATCAAACCGCGAACAATTTTCGGAGCACAATTCTCAAGTAACTTCAAAGGTAACGAGATTCTATTAGAGGGTATAGAGAACACTAGTCTATGAAACTGGGTTGGCTGACTCCTTACGCACGCAGCACGGCCGATAATTCGCAATGACGTACAAAGCCATTCAAGCTCAAACGAGAGACCTTCAGGACAAAAAAGAGAGGCGCATGGGTCTGATAGCACAGATAGAGGCTCAGAAAAAGAAAATGCAAGAAATCAAGGACAATATATCGAAAAAAAAACCGAGACACAGCTCTTATCATCGTCAGCTGCGACGAAGGCCAGTCGACAGAACGTCGAATCAAGTACTCTTACGTTTCAAGACCAGATCGACGCTCTCCAACTGACCATCGCGAGCTTGAAAAACACAGTGGCCGGTTTGGATCAGGAAATTGAGAAGCTGACGGGGTGGAATTAAGTCATGGCCGTCTCCAAATTGATGCAAGAACCACACAGACAGCCACACTCCAGCCAATAATGTTAGTAGCCAGCAAAGTATGCCTAGGTATTTTACAAAGCATCTCCATTGGTGTCCATACTCCTGCCTCTTCTGTCTTTGTCGGATCATCGCTTTTTAGATCATCAAGTGCCTGCATGTACTTGTGGTGATCATGCTCTTTGATATGCGCAAGGAGAGCAAGCGATGGATTCTCCTTCTTCAAGGCGGCTTGCTCGTCGTCACTGAGCTCTTGCTTGCGGTTTATATATCGATGCACGAACCACTCTGCATCAGTCCAGCTCAGGAGAGCGTTTGCAACCAATGGCTCTGCCATGTCCACTGATTGAGACCACTCGCTGTGAAGCCGTAGGTATCCGAACATCTCCATCTCTCGAGCTTCGACAATGACAAGGAAGTCTCTGAGAGCCGTCTTGAGAAACAGCTCCCACGAGGTAGGGAGGGCAAGCTGAACTGTATCTCGTCCACTTAGCCACAGCGGCGGTATGAAGTACTGGACAGGAACAACACCACTCCACTCCCAGTCGAGAACGCCGACGATGCGCCCATCATCATCAAGCACTAGATTCGACAAGTGCAGATCGCCATGGACTAGCACAAAAGGACCCTTGTCTCGTTCTGTATCCATCCACTGTTCAGCATGATCAATGAAAAGCTGATGATTGTGGCTAGCCTGTAGTCCCAAGTCCTTCGTCGCCGCATTTGGACTCTTCAGGAAAGCATTCTAGCCAATGCATTGTAGCATTTTCGTATAAGACGTAGCAGACTGAAGGGTACCTCGCTCATCAAGGAAAGTGTCCCGGATGCTAAAGGCTTCCAATCCCTCTAGTTGCAGCATGTTCATGTCAATCGTGACTGTCTTTTGTCCGACATGGGGCTTACTCGCGCTGCCATCGAGTCTGCCGATTACTGGGAATTCTTGTCGCCTCAGTTGAACATAGATATCTGCCAGCGAGTAAAATAGATTTTGCTGTTTTTGTCGAGGCAAGTTCTCTAAGTGACTGGGCAAGAGTTGTGTACCATCGATGAATTCCAGAATAATGAATGTGGACAATGGGTCAGTACTATCTTCATTGCGATAGGCGAGGATTTTTGGGAGAGGTATCGTCGTATGTTCTGACAAATGCCTTATATTCGTAAGCCAGTGAACGCATTCAAAGCAGATCAGACATACTGCATTGTAACGATCTCACTCCGCAGCTTGTCTCGCGCGTTGTGCGCCAGACACGGTCGTAGTGGAATGCGGAAGACGCATTTTTCGCCGTCGGAAAATTGTATGAAAAAAGACAGATTATAGCTGCCGTGAACAAAGTGTTTGCCCAGGGCTTTGGATGTGAAGAAGGTGCACCGACCTTTGCCGCACAGAGAGGACGCCAATCGTAGAATTTCTTGCTCTCGACCTCGTAGCTGACGTATGAATCGATCGCGTTTGTCGTGGACTTCGGATTGAATGACTTCGTTGTTGAAGGTCATCTTTCTCGACCGAGTTTGCGGGTTTGAAAACGCTCTAGTGATTCTAGTTAGGGATAAAGATTCTAAGGAGGCAAGCGCTTCCGTGCTCTTTAGGGGAGGTGACACTAAGTGGGTACAGCTTAGGGGCGGAATTATGGGACTTCCCCAATGATCCCTGCCACCCCAAGAAGAGTTCAAGGGGCCGACGATGATTGTAAATAGCCACCGGAAAGATTGAAAATGAATACAATGAGCTTATTTGGTCTATTTGATATCTTTTAAACTGGATTTTCTTTCTTTTTTTTTAAAAAAAAAATCTGTCCTACCATCGCGTGATATTTTTGCTTATAAAAAGGTGAGCTCTATTGCCTGTACCTGCGGTCTGTTTTGTCCCCCCCGATGGAAGTCTACCAGATCAGCATCCACATGCCGATTTACCATTAAGACTCATTAAATGCACCTGCGACACCCATTTCGGTTTCTACAATACATGGCCAACAGTAAAAAAGAACTAGGCAGGTTCGAAATATTGTAATAGAAAAACTAGATATTAGCAATAACCAAAAGGAAACCCGGATGATGCGATAATTTCAATCATTACCCGGCGAGCCGGATAAGTGTGACACGAGATCACTCTCCATAGGTTACCGTTTGTGCCTTTACCTAGTTCAACTGTCACCACTTCCGCAACTCGCGCCATCTTCATCCATTAGACGGCGGTGGTCAAGTTTCCTCGGGACTATATGACTGCCCATTCGAAAATCTGTCCACCGACTCTTCTACATCGAGGCTGCACTGCCTGCCGTGCAACCGTGACTGGGGCGGCCACTCGAGGCGTTCAACTCTGAGCCCGCGCGGGACATAGAAACGCCTCATTTTCCTTCTCGTCCAAGCTGTTGGGCTAGACTACCTACCTGAAAGCCCAACAACGGTACACGTTTACTACCATGGGTGGTGACCAAAAACAGTTTGGGGCTTTAGCTCTGGTAGGCTGCAATGACGGGCATCACGAGGTAGAGAGTTCAAAAGCGTAGAATCAAATCGGATCAATATGTTCATTTATAGTATAATATAGTATAGTATAGTGCAGGCGTAAATCATGTCGATGCTGCGGGCGCCGCAATTGGTCACCCGTGTGGGCTTGCCAACGCAGTTCCGGCCACCAGGTCAATCCCGGCCGGGCGTCCAACACTGGTTTTTAAAAAAGACGCTTGTGGGAGGGCTGTACTCCGAGCTAGCTGAAGCTCTTGGACGCTATGCCACGCCATGGCAATCCAAAGTCCGTCATGGACTCCGCTTGTGGGAAGGTATAGACTGGCTCGTGGCGCAGTCCAGCCGTTTGGCGTGGCAATCAGCCGGAGACGAGCATCAATGCAAGAGCTGCATCAAACGGTGTGGGTATCTATCGTGACTACATGCCTCACTTCTTGAGACGCTTGCTGGAGCGGGTAACACGGACAGGGGGCTCCGGCTCCGGCTGCTCTTCAGCTTCCTCCTCGGCCTCGACTTCATCGTCTTCTTCGTCCTCGACTCCTTCGGCGTCGCTTTCGTCACTGGTAGCACCAGAAGTAGCACCGAAAGAAGCCTTGCGCGAAGGTCCATCAGTGTCGCTACCGAAGCCTTCAAAAGACTCATCGTCAGTGACGACGTTACCCTCCTTTGCATTCTCCTCCTGGAGCTGAGCCTCAGCAGCTTCGTCAAAAGCCTCAGACTGATTGCGCTTCTTGGGCATCTCACCAAGACGACCCTGGCGGCCGACTCTGGTCTCGCCCTCGTCATTGTCGAGGAGAGGAGGGGGCGTGAACCAAGGGATTCTGCCACGCATAAAGTCGTTGAGCATCATCTTGGCGACACCGTCCAGGTCAGGCTCACCACCCTTCAGCAGACGACCACCTTTGCGGGCCAGGAGCTCAAGTAGCTCGGTTGCATTGGTCCAGTTGGTAAGGTCATACGTCTTCTCCATGTGGCGGCGCTTGACCTTGCTCAGAAGGGCAGTGATGTACTGCTCAGGGTTGTCGACTTTTTCAACGCGGACGACACCACGGAGAACAAGATCGGTAGGAGTGTCTTGGGTGGTGGGGGGAACGACACCGGGGCAGTCAATGAGGTAGATGCGCTTCATGAGGGTAACATATTGCCAGACCTTGGTCTCGCCAGGAATGGGGGCAACAGTGCAGACTTTCTTCTTCAACAAGGTGTTGATAATGGAAGACTTGCCAGTGTTGGGACCGCCAATAAGACCAACAGAAATCTGCTTTCTTTCCGAGTGAAGAACGGAGAACTGGCGGAGAAGCTGAATCAAAGAACCCTTACCAAAAGAGTTGTTGATGTTGGCATGGAAAGCCAGTGTGGGGTATTCCTTTCCGAGGTGTCTAACCCAGGCGGCCTGTAGCGAGTTAGCAAAAAGCTCACAATCATCTACAATAAAAATGTTTCATGATGAAATGTGTGAGTCATAACTAAGAAGACTCCTGTGAACTTGTCCTCTGAACGGACCTAGGAGCCTTCAACTCAATTCGACCCAAAACCTTCTCACGACCGCAACCAGAACGGTTGCAAGTCTAGCCAAACAGCAGAACGCTGCCGACAGTCGAGCATGGCGGTTACTCTCCCAATGTTGTAACAGACAAACCTCCGTAAGAATATCGAGAAGGGGTCCTGACAGGATTCATTGGGGGCCTTTCGGCCAGGAGACATGCAATGCAGGCGAAAGAAGAAAGATGTACTCACACAAACGCCAGTAGGAACCAGATCACACTTGTTGAGGACGAAAATCAGATGCTTATGGGGGGCCTCGTCGCGCAAGTACTTCTCAACACTGCGGCATCGGGTGCCGATAGGGTCACGGGCGTCGAGTACGTGGATGACCACATCAGATGAGTCAATCACCTTGTACAGTTCGTTCCAGATACGCTTGCTCTGGCCCTTGTCGAAGACGGGCTCGATGGCCATGGCAAAGCTGCCATCCTCCTCGTTCTTGCCAGACTCGCCACTGAGAAGCTTGGCCTGCTCGAGACGCTCCTCATATGTGTCCATGCTCTTTTCGGTGCCATCGGCAAGGTCATCTAGGTTAGCGACGTCCAGCTTGACTCGCTTTCTTTGGGACTTGGGACCAAAAACGCCAGAAAATGGCGCTGTCTCCAGCGTCATCTTGGCCCTGTGCTGCTTCAGACCGTTGGTGTCCTTGCCATCGCGGATGAGTGTCATGGGCAGCTTGTTTGACTTGAGCAGAACCTGGTAGGGGTCCTTGGCCTTTTCCTCCATGGCCTCGCGAAAGGCTGTGAGGGTATCCTGGGACACGACACGCGTGTTGGAAAACCACTTGCGGTTCGGCTCGATGACGGCCGTGGGCACATCGCGCGACTGCCAGGTGGCAGCCTTTGTGATTTGACCATCAGCGTTGCGCTGGGCCTTTCCCTCCTTGTACATGTTCAGGTGCTTGACCCTCTTCGCATCGCTATCAGGCAAGACGGTTAGTTTTTTCGAATAGAGCGCAGAAGGTTTTTCTGCAGAGCCTTACCGATAGAAGTTTTCGCCCTTGGTACGGACGTTGGCCATGCCATCGCCGGTCTTACCCTGGCGAACACGCCGGGTTGCCTCTTTCTTCCCGGTACCCATCTTGGATTGGAGTTGACCGGAGAATGGGGAAAAGAAGATCGGTAGGAAGAAGAGTGAGAGGAAGAGAAAAAGGTCTCAGGATTCTGCCCCGAACTTTTTTTTCCCATCCTTCACTGCTGGCCCCCACTTGTTTTTTCTCTGCAGGCGGTGTGTGGGGTGGTTGGTAAATTTCAGCGGGCTGGCCAGGGGAGCGGTTGCTGGCGGGCGGCACCACAGTTAATCCGCAGCCAAGCATGCTCCAGCCTATCCTGGCCAATTTTCAATGCCAAACCACCAAAAAGCTGTCTGTGAGCTTTGCCGTCGACGACCCATTCACCGTTCCTTCTACAATGTCGCTTCAATCGACATGGTCTTGCATCAGACCGGCGGCCGCCCGGTGCGTGCCCACAGCCCCGCGAGCGGCGTTTAGCACCACACCCTCGCGCAGCAACATCCCCCCCGAGTCGCCCTCCTATATCCGCCTCCCCAAGGTGCCGCAGTCGGCCGAGGCCAAGCCCGAGCGCGTACGCGGCACGCTGCCCGTGCCGCGCGCCATATTTGCGCGCCGTGAGGGCGACCGCAAGACCAAGCCCGAGTACATTGCCAAGACGGCGCCCCAGCGCGCCGGCGACCGCCCGCTCAACAGCGACACGCAGCGGTGGAAGAAGCAGCTCGCCGACAGCCGCCGGCAGAACCTTGAGGAGGGCCTGCAGGGCCTGTGGCAGCGCCACGAGACGCGGGAGCAGGACCGGACCGAGCGCGCGCGCCGCCGGGAGGCCGCCGTCCGGCGCGCCAACGAGGCCCCCGAGCCCAGGGCCGCCGTCATGACCCGCGGCACCGTCCTCGCGTCCATCACCGACACCGCTGTGCGCCCGGACCCAGAGCGCTTCGAAAAGGCCGAGCGCAGCCGCGCGCGAGTACTCGCCCAGGAGAGTGCGCGCCGCGACGCCCGTCGAGACGCCCTCATGGAGCTCTACATCAACGCCTCCAGCTTCATCGTCACCGAGGCCGAGCTCAAGGAGGAGATTGACAGGCTCTTCCACGAGGACTACTTCCGCAAGCAGAGCATCAAGGGCTACCGCCCCGGCGCCACTGAGAACGTCTGGGGTGTCTATGGCAAGCCGCCCGGCCTGGCGACCATGTTTGAGACGGTGACGAGGACCTCGACCAACGTGGCCAATGCGAGCGAGTCTGAGTTTGACCACTCTGTCAAACGCACAAAGAAGATTTCAGAAGAATTGACCGGCGGCAAGATGGCATAGGGGCTTATTAGCATGGGAACTTGGTAGCGATGAAGCATGTACAAGACGGTGCACACCACATTGGCGCATCGCGTGTAAAATAGCCAATCATAGCATGTACATTTCCAATCAGACACCATTTGTTTTGATGCAGGAACAATCATGAGCTCTCATATGTGTATGGTTCTACTACAATATGTACACGCGCCAAGGAAACTAACTCATGCAGGAACGCCAAGTCCAACGACTATGCAAACAAATTCTAACAACAAGCAACACCAATCAAGTGTCCATCCCAATGAGCTGTTTCTGCTTCTCGTCTGGGGGTCGTGTAGCGAGTGTATTCTATCTGCGTTCAACGAGGAGGATGTGCATGGCCGCGTAGGCTAGAACAATGAAGGTAGCGGCAAAGATGCCCAGGTTGCGGATATCGTACCACAGGGCACCGTTTTGGAACCCAAAGGTGCTGAGAATGGTAGCGCCGGGCACCTTGATGGGAATGCCAACCTTTTCGTCAACGAGTGTGAGTTCCACGACTTCGTTAACAATGAGCGCTTCGAATCCGTAATGAAAAATCGATATGCTCTGCAGCCAAGCAGCGCTGGCTGGAATCTTCTCACGGTTGAGCAGGAAGCCTGCAAACAAAAGGCTAAACAGCATGACCAGGCTGCCAATGAGGTTGGCCACGCCACCGTCCTTGAAGATGATGCCAATGAACAAGCAAATGGCAGCAGCAGCGAGGTTAAAGAGGACCAGTACGATGATAAACTTGATGAAATGGGGAAAGTCGGGAACGAGGCCAGTCATAGGATAAAGGATAGAGCCCATCAAAATAGGAGGGATGATTCGCAGCGGTACAATGTCGAAAAGGACCTTGGCTGTAAAGTAGGTGGCCGGTGAATAGTATCCATTGGCTCGTTCGCGCAGAAAAAGCATTCGTTCGTTCGCAAACACAGTCAGACTCGTAAGCGTGCTGAATCCATACAATGCCAGGAGAAAAAAGAAGAGACCGAGTCTGTTCTGGAAACCGGGAATGTCATCGGTGAGGCCGTAGAAGAGGAAGCCAGCAAAGACGGCGAGGACGATAGCAATGGCGTAGTGAGTCAGCATTAGCATAGGGTTCCTGTAAAGATTTTTGAAAGTACGCTGCGAGAGGATAATGAACTGGCGAGGGTAGCTGATGCGATGGTAGCCCTTGCCTACAGCGCTGATGTTGATGTTCGGGCCATCAACAGAGTAGCCATTGGCATTTGAGCCATTGGCATCCTGAGCGGCGGCGACAGACTCTTGAATCTCATCATGAGTGCTAGAGGCAATATTGGACTCAGCAAACGCCTCGGAAATGACATCAAGGTCGGTTCCAGAAAGCGCATCGGGAGGCAAGTTGTGAGGATCTTCGGTAACTTGTCCAAGTGGTGTGACGGGATTAGTCTGAAGCTTGTAAGCCCCAATTTCCTCGCCGCCAGCATCGGAGGATGCAGCAGTGTCAACAGTGCGTCTGCGAGTAAAGAGTTCACGTTCCTGTCGAGCACGGATAGAATTGGTGCGCTTGGCTCTCGGGCGGGAGGACGAGCTTTCAGAGGGATCCTCCCCGGACACACTAGCAATCGACTTGACGGCTCTGGTGCTGCTTGGTCCGAGGCTCGCAGAGTCAACACCGACAGCCCCATCATCGAGAGACTCGGAACGGCTGGCATGCATTGTAAGATCGACCAGGTAGTCCGCAATGTTAAAGCCAGGCGGACACTCGTAACCAATGCCATCAAAGTACGATTGACAATCCGCGAACTTGCCAGAGTAGACAGTCCTGCCCCTAGCAAGAAGAACAAGTCGGTCAAACAAGGCGACAATGTTGGAGCGTGGCTGATGAATCGTGAAAATGATGGTGCGCTGGTAGTTTTTAGCCAATGTGACGAGGCACTCGATGACGTTGTAGGCGTTGAAGGCGTCCAAGCCGCTCGTAGGCTCGTCGAGGAAGAGGATGGATGGGCTGGTGACCAGCTCGCAAGCAATTCCGACGCGTCGCTTTTCGCCACCAGAGATGCCACGACCCTTGCCTTCCTCGGACCCAATGAGTGAATCACGGATGTGGTAGATGCCAAGCTCCTTTTCAACTTCAAACACTCGCTGCTCTTTGCTGGCGCGGGTCATGTCCCGAGGCAGTCTCAATAGAGCACTGTTTAGAATAGTCTCGTGAACTGTCAAGGTCGGAAGCATCGTATCTTCTTGGTCGACAAAACCAATGACATTCTTGTAGTCATTATCCAAGACCTTTTCACCGTTGACATAGAATTCGCCAGAGACTTGGCCGCGTTTGTTCTTGCGGGCGAGAATGTCGAGAAAGGTAGTCTTGCCAGCGCCGGAAGCACCCATGATGGCGGTGGCCTCTCCGGGGTGGCAAATTCCTTGGATTCTAGACAGAATCTGCTTACCATTGAGAGTGTAGGACACGTTCTGAAACTGAAGCGACGCAGGCTTGTGGTTGGCCATGAGCTTGGTGCTTTCGTCGTCGGAGTCATCAAGATGGATGGCGCCATACTGCAGTCTGCGCCGAGCAAGATACCAAGTTACAACAATGACGGCGACAACAAACAGAGCGCAGGCAGCAATGATACCGGCGATGAGGGGGGTGTTGATTTGCTTCACAGGTCGTCGGTAGCCGGGTACTTCAGTCTCGTGCATACACTCGCCCGAGCCGCAGGTAAGCAGGATGCTGGAGTCTCCCAGCAGATCAGTCATGAGCTGGTCCATCTGGGGTTCCTTGAACGCGCAATTGTGGAAGGTGTCGTTTGTGTTGGTGCATTCGTACGACGCAGGGCCCTTGATGGCTTCGGCCAAGAAGTCGGTCAAATCCATTGATCCGTCTTTACCGCACATCATGCGGTCGGGGATACATTCGCATTCGATCTTGTCGCATTTATACGAGGTGCCGTTTGTGGTTTCGCTAAAGGATGCGCTCGACTCGCATTCGGAGAGATGGCAGTAGAAGGACTCGACTTGGTCCACCCAGACTAGAGTATGTCAGCACGGCGATGTTATATGGTTTGCCACATGTCACGCCTTACATTGAAAGGCGCATTCTTCAGTTTCGCTGTCGCAGGTAAATGTGACCTCTGGGATCTTGTCGCCGAGCAGTTGGATAATCATCTTGTTGACAACCTTGCACATCTGATGGTTGCTCCGGACCAGCTCGCCGCTGCGATAGCAGACACCGCCAGTCTCATCGGGCATAAAGGCATTGCAGGCAGAATCTTGAAGACAAACATTGCAATTGACACCACCCCAGCCTTCGTCGCATTCGCAGTTGTCGCCAGATCGCATAGGTCGGTCGCGGCCACGGGCCAGAGAGCCGCAAACTAATCGCGCATCAGTTAGAAGACAGTAAGAATCCCGCGTATCTCTGCCAGGATCGACTCACGAGGCTTGAGGCAGTCATCGCCACCGAACCCAGCGGGGCAATCACAAATGCCGTTGAATTCGTTGCAACCCGCATACTGGGTGCATGCATGAACGGGGAGGAGACAGTTGAAACTGCAAGAGAAGGTAACAATCAGTCAACATGGCGAATCGCAATGCTTGCGTGTGCAGTTATCGGCATTGGCTTACCATGGCGGGCAGCCGTCGGGACGACCACTATCGCCCATGAGCGCCAGCTGAGTCCTCAACATGTCGACATTTGGGTAGGAAGCATTGTGCAAGGCTGTCACGAGCGCAGGCAGTGCTGCGACGACCCCGAACAGCATCCTCCGAATGGAAATCATGACGCTGTGCAGGAGAGCGACCGTGAAGGATTGTTTAGACGCAGCGTTTTGATGATGGAGTGCGGAGATGGGCGTGGCTGGACGCGGTGGGATTAGAGGCGAGCTGCCAGGCTGCCTCAGCACGGCTACCAGGTAGACTAACCACAGACAGGTGACGAGTGACGCTACAACCCGTTGTAGTGCGCCTATGGCCCTGTTGTAACTAGAGCGCCCGAGGATTTAGGTCGTGATAATGAGTTTTCTTAGATTTGTCTTATAAGCATTGGGTGGGCTATTTATCTAGTGCTTAACTACTAAGAAAAATTATTTTCCTTTCTAAAAAAAGATATTAAATTGTTAAGATATATAAGAGTAATATAGATTCCTTAGTATGCTCTTTTAATATAGTCTAAATAATAT
>JARJRE010000176.1:0-59282 GCA_030783385.1 Akanthomyces dipterigenus | reverse complement strand
TCAATGGTCTCCTTGCTGAGGAGGGGCTTTAGGGCCTCAAAGAGGCTCTGGAGATCCAATTGGCCGAGCTCCTTTAGGATTGGCTCAAGCTGGTTGAGAATGTCCTGAAGATCAAGCTTGCCTAGGCTGGCAATCAGTGGCGCAGCACCGTTGACGATGTCAACGAGTTTTCCAATGACTTCCGTGCTAAGCAGGGGCTTAAGGGCATCAAACAAGGCCTTGAGGTCAAGTTGACCAAGTTCCTGAATAATAGGCTGCAACTGGTCGAGAAGCTTCTGCAGGTCGAGCTTGCCGAGCGAGGCGACGAGCGGGCCAGCGTTGGAAATAAGGGACTGAGTTTGCTCAACAAAGTCGGAAGTAAGAAGCTGCTCAGCGTTGAAAAGCAAAAGTACGATACCCTGAATGGTCTCGGGCGTAAGCAGAGGAGCGATGGTGTCGATGAGGCTCTTGAGGTCAATTTGGCCGAGGGCTTCGAGAACAGGGCCCAGTTGGTCAAATAGCTTAGTAAGGTCGACCTTGGACAGGCTCGCTAGGAGAGGCGCAGCACCGTCAATGATGGAAATGATCTTGGTAATCTCCTCGGGCGCCAAAAGAGGCTTGACGGCTTCAAGAATGCTGGCCAAATCAAGACCGCTAAGCTGCTTGATGAGAGGCTCGAGCTGCTTAATAAGGTCCTGAAGGTCGAGCTGGCCAAGTTCCTTAATAAGAGGCTCAGCGCCATCAACAATGGAAATGATCTTGGCAATCTCGTCGGGCTGCAGCAGAGGCTTGAGAGCTTCCAGGATGCCGCTGAGATCGAGGCCGCTGAGTTGCTTGATAAGAGGCTCGAGCTGCTTGATGAGATCCTGGAGGTCAAGCTGGCCGAGCTCCTTGATGAGAGGCTCAGCGCCGTCAACAATGGAGATGATCTTGGCAATCTCTTCGGGCGCCAAAAGAGGCTTGACGGCCTCAAGAATGCTGGCCAGGTCGAGGCCGCTAAGCTGCTTGAGAAGCGGCTCGAGCTGCTTGATAAGATCCTGAAGGTCGAGCTGGCCGAGCTCCTTGATAAGGGGCTCGGCGCCGTCAACGATGGAGATGATCTTGGCAATCTCCTCGGGCTGCAGCAGAGGCTTGAGAGCCTCAAACAGGCCTGCGAGGTCGAGCTGGCCGAGCTGCTTGAGAATAGGCTCGAGCTGATCAATGAGAGTAGCCAAGTCGAGCTTGCCCAAACTGGCAATAAGGGGCTCAGCTCCATCAATGATGCTGATAATCTTCTTAATCTCATCGCCGGAGAGTAGGGGCTTGAGAGCCTCAAACAGACCAGCGAGATCGAGACCACCAAGTTCCTTGAGGAGGGGCTCGAGCTGCTGGATGAGACTGGCCAAGTCGAGCTTGCCGACCTCGTTGATGATGGGCTCGCCAGCGGTGACAATGTTGCGAATCTTGTCAGGAATGGGGTCCCTCAGGGTCTTGGCGAGACCGACAATGCCGTCGTGGAGGGCCTCGAGGAACTCGGGAGTGAGAAGCTTGGTGACAGCCTCGAGAGCCTTGACCAAGTCTGTGATGGGCTTGGTGATGGGATCGAGGATGCCCTGGATGCCTTGCGTGAGGGGGTCGAGAAGACCGTCGAGGAGACCGTTTTGGTTACCAAGAGGCGCGCTGCTCGAGGCAGTGCCACTGCTGCCCGACTGTGCGTTGGTGGCATTTTGTCGACGGAAAAGCGTGGAAACTCTGGGGTCCACGCGGTCGTTGTGTTCCTGCCTTTTAAGGAGCGCGGTCAACTCAGTCAGGGTATCGGTGAGCTGACTACGGGGGACGAGGGCCAGGTTGTGCTTGGCGAGAATCTCGTCGAGGTTGTGGCTTTGCAGGATATCCTCAATGGTAGCCTCTGGGGGAGACTGGGTGCGAGGACCAGCAGCGACAATGGCTACGGGTGCCACGGCTCCCACCAGGAATGTAGTCCACCTCATGGTTGGGGTTGTGTGGTGTCTGCCTCACCAGAGAGGAAGCTGTCTTGCTGGACTGGTGTGTTGGCTTCCCACCTAGTCAAGACAATTGGCGAAGATGAAGAGGTGTTAGAGAAGAAGAGAGGAGCCAGCAAAAGAAGGCAAACGAGACTAGGGCGAAGCAGGAGTAGATATGTAATGAGAGGACTGGAGCGGGTGGGTATCCGAGAATAGCAAGAGACAAGAGCAGTCCTGGGTCGAATCCGCAGAAAGCGCACGCACGAGAGGGAACGGTGGAGGAGGGCTTGCAAGGCAAGGTTCCCAGGCGTGCGTCTGTGTGTCGACGGGCAGGGGGGGTGTGCGATGTTGTGATGCGGTGGTGCGAGGTGTGGTAGAAAGCGGAGAAGGCTGGGCAGAGCCTCGGAACTGGGGTGCCACGGCCATGTAGTGCAGTTGACAACCAGATGACGATAGAGTGCGGACGAGCAAGCCAGGACGAGGACGAGGACGAGGACGTAGGTCGAGAACTCTGTTGGATCGGCGTCGCCTAGTGGGAGAGAAAAACAGTTAGCCATGCAGGCATTGGATCCGGAGCTGGACGGGTGGAGAGAAAAGACGAAATGGGGAGGGGAGTGCGCGCCGAGACCATGGGCAATCCCCCAGGTTTCCCCAAGTTTACTGACCATTGACCTGTGGTCTGGTCTTGGGGGTGACATTTTGGCTCTGTGATGGGCCGTTGGCCAAGGTAAAATGGAGCAGCCCAGCCCGCTCAGCAGTGGATAGAGGGGGGTGTCGGTGTGTGTGGACGAAGCTAGTGCGGTGGAGAAGGGCAATTTAGCGTCGAGGACGGCAGAGTAGGGAAGTGTAAGCTGCGCGGGCAGTTGAGTGGCGTCGTGTAGCTGAGTAGTGCGCGCGGATTGAAGTGTGGGTGCAGATTCTGGCGATGATGGTTGGTGATGGAGGAGGGGAAATGAGTTTGTGGTGTTGCTGGTGGTGGTGGTGGTTTGCGGCCTTGGTTAGACGGCTGCGTTTGCATTATTTTACCTGGGTAGCTGGCGACACAGCCAAGCCAGCAATTTGACAGCTGTCAACTGAGTACCTCCTAGAGCTGCAGACACAAAAGACACATGCTGGGCCCTCTCTCTACGCATCACAGTACATCAATATTTGCCCACTCCCACTACAATGCTGCAATCTTGCTCATCGTACCAGTATTGCCTTGCTATTGCAGCATCGATGCCCACAGTACTCTCTTTGCAGGCAATTGGCCGTGTTCCACACCACGTACATGCATACTGGCTATACTGGTAGGCTGCAGTAGCGCGCCGGAAAGTCGATTTCCAGGCCCATCTCTTGACACCTCGTACTGCATGGCACTAGCAAGCCAAATAAATAAACTAGACCAGCCACCACGACGCTGCCTCGGCATCGTGGAACATCAATTGCCAAATGTGGTAATCCAGGCGTTTTCTAGTCGGGCAGTCCATGGCCAAAAATGCTTGTGAAATCTACACTCTGCTCGTCTGCATCTTGGATTGCCTGTGATGTGATGCCCATGCCTTGAATGCCCCTGCTGCCCGCTTTCTCGTTCCCCCGGACAGTTCATAACCAAAGGCGGGGAAGCAAGCAAAGGCCAATGACAGCCACCCCATTATTGGTTGTTTTGCTTTTTACTTTTTCTTCTTATTTTCCCTGTATTTTCAATCTCCTCTTCATCAGAGTTTCCCTCTGCATTTCAGCACACTTTGGAGCAGCAACCCGTTCGCTCGCGCATCATCCGCTCGATGGAGAAGCTAGCCAAATCCGCGCACGGTGGTTCAACACCACCATCCCACCATCGCCCCCTCTCATCTTACCGGGCAGGGTTGCGCATAACATTGGCTGCCCGTGCCATGTGGCCCTTATTGCCGCAACAATCTCACAATATTACGACGATACTGCCAGGGTAAAGTGCAGAGCAATAAAAAAGTCTTCGTGCTTATTTTATCCAATACTCGCTAGTCATGGCGGCCAGTCTGTGCATCCAACAGAGGGTGTGAAGATCATGACGTTTGGTCCCTGCTGCGACAACGGATATGAGCGGTAAACTAATCCCATCGCCAATCATAAGAGCGGCAACTAAGTAGTATCATCCCAACTCGTAATAACAAGACAATCCAACAAGGTGCCACGTGTTTCTCCCTCCCTTTTTTTTGTTGTTTGTCAAAATTTCCATTGTGCTTCCCATCACTTATCCTCTTCCATCTCTGGTCTTTTTTTATCTCAACACCATGTCTCGCTTTTTTTCTGTGGAGATTGGGATGCGCACCGGGTCGCAACCAGGCTGCTTCCGGCCATTCAGGACCAGGCCCTCGCATCTGAAATATACTCGTCCAGTCCTCCCTCGCACGGCCCAGCAGAGCGGGTGTCTAGTGCGGCTCAAACAAACTCACTTCAGAACAGGAATGGAAGCGCCGTGAAAACAAAGGCCGCCCCTTCAGCTGGGCTCGCTAGTCCGTTGCCAGCCCAAAAATCCAGTTTCTGTCGTCGCCTCAAGAGACTACGCCACTCTCTAGCTCTGCTGTCGGCGGCGGCGTCTCCGCCGAGATGGATGCTAGCGGCATTTGTAGTAGATACGCAGCAGGCGACTGTGAAGCTACCTAGTGATGTTTTCTGCCCAGAACGCTTCGCCGGTGCAGCGGTGCAGCTCGCTAGGTTGTATCTGTAGGCTCGATGGTCCTGCTGGCTGTACAGAGCTGCCAGCCCTAGCAACGGCAAACTCCGGCAAGCCAAAAACAGCTCTACCTTACAGATTAGTAGGTAGTGATTCGTCATTTTCACACCGGCCTAGAAAGCCGCACTACCCTTGAGGAAAAGAAATCGGTCTGTGAATCGCAAGCACCAACCGTGGGCACTGAGCAGCTTGATTGCCCGTCCGTCATCACTCACTCAGCAGCATGATTATGGCCATTTCGCGCAAGAATAATAAGCTGCATGCAATGAGGCTCCGCTGCGAATCGGCGTCCTTGCACAAATCCGGCAGGACTGGTTCCTAGCATAGCGAGTGCCTCAATGGCGTCAACTCTAATTTAGTCAACCGTGGCTCATCGTCATAACCCTGCGCGCAGAACCGCAGGCGCATCAGTGAGATTGACAGGATTTTTCAATAAGATTCTTCATCTTCAGGATTTCTTGTTTCCGCGGAAAGCTGGGGAAGTTGTGCTTGGCAGTTGTGGCAAGTCACGCGTCGGTGGCTAACAAGGCGTTCTAGCCTTCTAAACTGGTGGCGGTATATTCAAGTGCAGCCACAAGCGAGCGGCCTGTCACAGACTAGAAGCAACTGGATAGACAATAGACAGCCACCTACAGCCTTGTCCAACAGCCAAGGAGGCAAGCCATGCCAATAGGAGCTCCCCATCTGTCAGCCCAGCCCAAGTGGCTGACTTGACCTGCTGGACATGACTCTTTGTTGCCTGTCGCTTGGCTTGTCGTTGATTTTCCACAACCAGCAGTCCTTGTCTGCCGGTGTGAAAAACAGGACCAAAGCGGCGAGCACAGGCACACAGTTGATCCGGTACGCCGCTTCTGTGGGCATTGTCTTTGGCAGATTGGGTGCTTGATTGGACAGCACCAGAAGCAAACCCACAATAGGCTCGACCTGTTGACTCTCTCTCCACTGGCATGACACAGAAAAGTAGAGAAAACAAAAAAGCTAATAAGAAACAGAAACAGAGAAACAAGTTGCCGTGAGATGGAAACAGATGCTCGCACCAACGAGGAGAGAGTCAACGGCTTGGCTAATTCGTCATGTTCCGGAGATCGGTAGGCGCGCGACCAGCAACCAAAAGAGAGAAAGCCCAGCGGCCAGCCACATTGGACGCGATGCCTGTCGGCCTGTTGATGAACGCTCGCTTGCTTCTGCAGACACAAACTGCCAACACGAGCCGCGCACTTGAGCAGCTTCCCTGGCCGCGAATGGCTTCGTCGCCGCTCCGCTTTTGGTGTTGCCAATAACCATGGCTGGTAACCCACAAATGTCATCGACGTCGTTCTCGCTTGCATGACAGCTCTCTTTCCCTGGGTTTGGTTCGTCTTATTAGCGGCAGTGCTAGCTCCCCGGCGCTCGTACGAGGACCGCCTCTCTCGCTCTCCCTTGACCCTCGAACGGTCTCCTCGTAGAGCTATGACTCTTTACGCGATCTGCATCCTGGTCGGGGCTCGGCCATGAAGGAAATTGAAAAGAGTCCACTGCGGCTCCGTTCTCGTGCCCGCCACAGCCTCACTGGGACCGGGGGGGGGAGCCATGAAATATTACCTTGCTGGTCGGCCAAGAGGGCGCGCAACTCGTTGGTGATGGATCCCAGGGTGCAAGGCCGTTTCTTTCTCACTCTCTCCGGTTTCCCCGCACATAGAGGCACAGGCAAAATCAGGCTCGACGCCAACCGCGGCACTCCTCTTTACAGATGATGACCATTGGCCGGCAACATTGCAAACTACCAGTACTCGAGAGCCCGTCGCCCACCCAGGCCCGCAAGATCCCCATCCGTCATACTGCCTATTTGAATTTTGTCCCCGTGCGGGGTAATGGGCGCTGGGTCTGGCAGTTGGTAGATCTAGAGATTGGCTGCCAAGGTCGACGTCGCGGTGGGAGGCAGAGTGTGCTGCTTTTGGTAGAGCGTTGGCTGGTTGCGTGGTGCTTTAGGAGCGTGCATCGTATTCTGCCACTCCATCACTCTTATCAGCGATCTCTTGCCTCAGTTTTCCCTATCCGTCCCATATCTCACCATTTTGTACTTTTGTGGTAGCTGCCTATATTTAGGCTATGCAGTTCGAGCTTTTGGGCAGTCTCTCCGAAACCATTGAAGCGTCTGTGTGTCTTGCAGCAACACCCCCTCCCAGCCGGGCCCGGCTCACCTGCAGGACGGCTAGTGGAGGCTCCAGGCCTCGGCTGCCCCAGACTTACTGCAAGGTTAAAGCTGGGACGGGCGACCGCCACAACTGTTGTCCACTGGAAAGCGCTGTATTTTAATTTTTCTCATGGCCCAAGCTGTGGGTTCCTGGTGCCCACCCACACCTGCCCGGGGCCCCCGCCGTGCGCTGCACCGCTGCAACCGCACACCCGGATAACCCACGCCCCCCATAATAACCGTCCTCGCTTTGGTCGCGCAACTCGCCCTCGCTGCAGTTTTCACTTCACTTCATCAGCTTGGCTGCGACCGCCAAGGCAATTTCTCTACTGTTTACCTATACGTTTCCCTCGCGCTGTGAAGCCCTTGTATCCCCAGATTTGCCAGTTTTTTTTTTCTCTCTATGTGCCTGCTAGTTGCCCGCTCTGCAACTCAATCCACGGCGCCCACCGTACACGATCGGTTCTGCCGAGTTTACTTTAACTGGCATCCACCACACAACGCCTGGCAATACAGCTAGCGTTCACTACACCACATCACCCCCCCTCCCCCAACTTGCTACCCTTTTCACCCGCGATCCTCTCTCTGCGTTTGCATCACCTCAATTGTCCCTCCCCAGCCTGTAACTCTGCGGGAAACAACGTCGCTTCACCATGGCGTCCGCGTTCAGGGAAGAGCAGCACGACAGTGATGTCGATTCGTACCACGCCACCACCCACCAGGCCACCACCGCGCGTGTCGCCGGCGGCAACGGTAACGGCCGTGGCAGCAACCAGCATGCCGGCCGGCAGCTAGACGGCGAGGACCTGCCTCCGCTGGAGAATGCGTCGACTGCCGACACCGACGACCACATCATCAACAAGAACAGCCCGCGCCGAGAGCTCACGCGAGAAAAGGTCGCCGTCGCCGCTAGAAGAGGAAGAGACTGGAGTACTTCACACATCAAGCACAAATGGAAGTGGTATCTCTTGGGAACCATCATCTTTCTTGCTATTCTGCTGCCCATTGTGTAAGTAGCCCACACTATCTGCGCGTACTTACCTGGATGAATGCTAACTTGCGCACAGCTTCAAGGTCGCGCTGCCTGCCATTGTCCAGCTCATTGTGAACCAGCAGACACTTCCCGTCCGGAGCGGTGCACTCAACGTCATTGCGCCCGACAAGCTCAAGATCACCCTCGACAGCTCTTTCCGCATTCCCCCGGGCCTCAAGGCAAAGACCAATTCGTTTATTCTGCAATTGTACGACAAGAGCGCGCCCAAGTTTGACCCTTTCCTGTCGGTTGAAGTGCCCCCTCTGAAGCTCGACGGCGGCAACACCAACTTTAGCATCACGGACCAGGTTCAGCCCATCACCAACCTCGAGTCCGTAACGTCTTGGTTTAGCGGTTTCTATGATGCACCGGGTGAATACGACCTCAGCGTCCGTGGTACCAATGCCGTCATTTCTCTTGGCGCTCTCAAGTCGGAGCCTCGCCTGGATAAGACCATCAAGCTGCAGGGCCTGAACAAGCTTCAAGGACTCGAGCTGCGCAAGATGGAATTCCTCTTCCCTACACAGAATGGTGTGAACGTCAGGGGCGATCTCATGCTGCCCAACATTAGCCCGCTTGCGCTGTCCTTTGGAGATATCACGTTGGATGTTGCGTCGGGCGACCTCAAGGTTGGCACCTTCAAGCTGGTCGGCATCACTATCCAGCCAGGTAACCACACGCAGTCATTTGAGGGATTCATCGATCTCAACGTCATTGTCAGCAATCTGAGCGCTTTCCTCGGCAGCCAGTCCCTGCCTCTCGGCGAGGGTGTCGTGCAGCTCAACGCCACCGCCAGCGAGATTGTGGTCAACGGCGAGCACATTACGTTCCTCGAGGAGATTCTGGGCAAGCGTCCGCTGACCGTCAACGTGTCCGTCGTCACTCTGCTGAGCGACATTCTCAGCGGACTGCTCAAGGGCGGCGGTGCCATTACGGGCTCCGGCCCCAACAACGGGTCCGACTTTATCAACGTCATATCCAACGTCTTTGCCAACCAGACGCTCCTGGGTGGCATTGCCGGCCACTGGGCCAAGCACAAGACGCGCAGCATCGACTCTGGCTCCGGTCTCGAGTCGCGCTCCCTGCTTGGCGACAATGCTATGTGGAACATGGTCAAGCTTGGGCTCAAGCTCAAGGCCATGCAAAAGAAGTAGTCATATCATCTTTTGAGGGAGGGTTTGCCATTTACCAATCTTGTTACTGTGATTTATTTATTTATTTCCCATTTACTTTTTTGCATGAAAGGGCCTCTATTGTTTATTCTGCGTCGAATGGCCATGGAAGATATCAATATAGTTACAATATCTTAATGATGATGAGTTTACGCATCTCGCCCTATGAGCTTGTTGGGCTGTTCTCCCTTGCGCCATGTCTCGGTTCACTAGTCAGTTGGCCTATCATCATGTCTCGCCAAGTTTATTATTTTCCGACAGTTGGCCATGAACCCTCACTGTTCCGGACAGCCATTTCATTTTCGGCCATTTATTGTCGGCCATTTCATTGTTAGCCATCGGACAGCCCGTGGCTCATCGTGTGGCAGGGTTCCTTGCCTGTTCTAGCAGCACACACAGACGCACACCACATTCCATCCCATTGCACAACCACATGTTTTTCCTGCATGCAACCCTAGCGAATCGGTCCATGTGAAGCCGAGCCGCGTTGCAGCACACGCCCCCTCCACCACCACTTACCTTGGGCAAGCCTCGTCCTAGTTACGTAGAGCTAACGCAACACACTACTCCCGCTAACAACAGCCCATCAAGCCCAACTAGCAGCAGACCCCGTTGGCGACTGAACAACGGAGGGAGGGCAGGGCTCACTGACGTCAATTCTCTCTCTCTAGGCTCGGGCGGTCTCGTACTTGGGAAATTGAACGGTCGCTAGTTTGAACCCGGGACGGAGAGTGTTCATCACGATCGTGGGCCGAATGCGGAGATTACGGTGCATTATCTCAACATATGAAAAAGATTCTGCCATGCATGAGATACTGCACATTGACGTTTGTAGCGGAACCTGCCATTGTCTTTCCTTTTTTCTTCTTTCCCTCACGAGAAGAAGGAAAAAATTCATCGCAGATGCAGGCCAGCCACAAACTAGCAAGCCCGCTGCTGGCGGAGGGGGAGTGTGCATGAAAGAAAGCACGGCCCCTTGCCGAGCCACGTTACCATGTAGTTTGGCTGCATTGTTAGTTGCGCAGCTACTTGGAAAGATCGGCCGCTTCTGGGTTCCCTCTTGAGGAAGTGCTGCCGTTCCCTGCCCGCAATGGATGGGAGATGTTGCCCATTCGCATTAACACGACCCAGCATCACGGCGCGCCGGCTCCCCGATCTGCACAAGATATGACGCCTTGAAAAAAATTGACAAGATAGCAAAGTCGTAGTGGTGCGTTTTTTTTTAACAAAAAAAAAGTGAGATCGCGTCTACCGGTAGGAAAGAATGGCGGTAACGAGCAACGCCGACGCCCGCCCCGTAAGCGGCCGACCCGGCCACCACAAACTAGAGCTTGTTTGGAAGAAATCCCCGTGAGTGGGTAACTAGATGGGCCGGGTGCAGTGGAAGATCAATATTCTCTTTGCGCTATCGGGGATGAAAGAAAAAGCAAGGAAAAAGAAAGGCTGGTGTCGTGTTTCTATATTAGATTCCTCGGTTGCCGACCTCGAATTCTGTCTAATTTTGCATGTGCTATTCGATACTCACTATACGTACAAAACCCATGTTTGGTTTTGTTCTACGATGACAGTACTTTGGCTTTCCAATGCGCTCTTTTCTGCATAATGCAGCAACGGGCAGTTACGAGGGCCTCTCCACACACAGCCTGTTGTTGAACATTTCCCTGACAGTGCGTCCTATCCCCCAGTTCTTATTCCATCTTATCCCCCGGGTTCTCGTCTTCTTAGAGTTCACGGGGAGCCAGGGTTGGTTCTGATCCTGCGCGTCCGGCACCTTATCGCAGCCAATGGCCAAACACCAATATCGTCGTTCCGAGTTGTTCCTTGACCCAGCCCCCTCTCGCCCCCATGGGGCCCCGCGGGGTAGATTACAATTACAATTACCAAACTGACGAGAGAAATTTTTGCGCTTTTGTTTGCGGGGCAGAGCAGTAAATGAAGAGTCTCGTCAGGCGTCAGTCGTCAGCCGACAACGTTGGTGGCTTGCGCTTTTTTGGGCAACCCGGGGAGAGCTCGTTGAGCCTCAAAAACTGGGTAAGAATCGGCGGATGCAGAAATGCATAGATGCGCCGCTTCTCCGGTCCTGCCTTGTGATGCCTTGCGCGGCGTATTCTTCCGACTGGCGAGTTGGGCTTCCAGCTGCGCCTATTACGTGTCCCAGATCATATAGACAGGGGCTTTGCTTCTGCAGATCGGCTGCGCCATTGTAAATCGAAATCGACACCATTTCCTAAAAAATCGGCGCATTGGTCTCTTTTTGCGACATTGCTGGATGTCGTCACCGTGCAGCGCGCCGTAGATTGATCAAACGGGGCGTCGCCCATCACCTATAGGGCTTTTCGTGGCGCGCCATCGTATCGTCGCAACTGCTACGTCTCCCCCTCACAGACGTCTCCTCGTTAATATTACGCCTGCCTCGGTCAGCCGTCTGGTGCGAGGTGCCGTGTCCCTGCGTCTGTCAAGCCACCAAGCCACCACCACCCCCCTCCATCACGATGGTCGAGCGGCACCGGCACTGGTACAGACGGACCCAGTGAGGTACAGACGGACCCAGAGAAGGAGGCTCTGCTCTGCGTCGCCTCTATGTGCCCGGCTATATGTGCGTATTTGGAGTAAGTCCCGGCCGCTGCGTATAATGCAATGTATACTTGGTGAAGCGCGGGTTGTGCAAGACACGTAGTCTATACTTGTTGATGTAAATCAACTTCCCCAGGTTTTCAAGATTGTGCGGATAAGCGAGCCCCGTTTCCCCAGGAATCATCAACAAAAACTTGGCCTATCGCCACGTTGACAATGTCGTGCTGGTGTCCGCCTCTGCCAATGTTTTTTGCATGTCCTGTTACTACCCACCACCACCACCACCACCACCACCACCGCAAGTCGCCATCTCGCTCACCCCGCAACATTTCACAGTATGCGGTGTGCTAATACGGCAACGATTCGACTTTGCTGATCCCCCCGCGTGGCCAAGAGGAACAAAGTTCGTACGTGCAGAGACTCGAAAGACTGGAAAGAGGGGAAGCTCCCACAAAGGCCGAGGCTCTTTTTGTGGATTTCTCTCGTCGTCTTGCCCCGCGCAAGCCGTTCGCATCTGTACGAGAAGAGCTGAGCCTTTTTTTCTCTCCCCGCTCTTCATTTGACTGTATCCAATGAGACTGTTTCTCTGCCCAGCTACGCCAAATGTTTATTTGGACTGAAAAATCAAGAGTCATTTCTGTGGTGGCGAATGGCGTAGGAAATTGGAGGGTGGGGGGGGTGGTGCAGCGAACAGTGCGTCCCTGCGTAGGTAGGTTTGCGCTTGCACTGCCGGGCATCAGGTCAGCGCAATTCCATGAAGAATTTTTTCATGAATCGTTCAACAACTAATCTAGAGTCATGCTTGGCATTCGAGTTCGGGTTGTGGCGTTTTTTATTTGGTAGGGCCTTGGTGAAAAGGTCACTGGCGGGCTTATTTACACCTTGGACAAGGATCAGAATAAAGTTGCTCCGAGTCGCCGCGCAGCTCGACATGTTTTATGCCAAGGAGAAGACTGCGAGAAAGGAGCTGGACGAGCGCTGGATGTCTTGACACAACTAGGTCATTCGTAGTTTCATCATGTAGAGCTGGTGTAAGCGATGCTACCGTGCCATGCGTAAACCCCCATCGCAGTGGGTTGACTATTGTATCCCGCAGAGCCGCAAATGTGGTTTCGGTCGCGGGAATACTCCCCTCCGAATGATGCCGCCCAGTTTCATTAGTATGCTGTTGCGCTTGTGGCTCACGCCGGCATAGCCCTCAACGCAAAAGGCAGAGCTCTTGCTCGAAAGGCCGCAACGACGGCAATGGCTCGAGGATCCGCACATTGCATTGCTACTCAGTACTTTCATTACAGTCCAGCGATAACATTCGTTCTTGTCAAGCATAAAGAAATCTACAATAGCGTGTGGCGACTGCGCAATTGCAGAGTGTCTACGTATGCCTCATAACCGCCCAGTCAGCGGTCGCAGAGGCAAATTCCTGAGCGCATAGTAACCAAAACAAGATTTTGTAAACTTTACTTTGTGTTACCTTCCCCTCACTTTGTGTTACCTTCCCCTCCCATTCTGCGTTATTTTCTTGGCCTTGCGCCACGTATTCAGCATAATGGCATGTCATGCAATTGCCACTGTCCAGGCTTGGCCAATTGTCTTTAAGGTTTGTCTACATTTTAGCCGGTGTTGATTTTCGCTTTTCCCGTCACAGAAAGATCTAGATAAACATGTTTTAGTTTATTCTCCTCATCGGTTCATCCAGCATTAGAAACACGGCCTAGATGCGGAGAACGCGCATAGTTGGGGGGAGAAAAGGGTCAGTAATCGAGTGAGAGGCCGCCCTGAAACGGATGGATCACTGCCCCTCACGGGTAGCGGCTTCGCCATGTTATGCAGATTTGTTTGCTATGACGTCCTGGCGGAAACACGAAACTGTGTACCTCTTCAAACTAGAGCGAGGCAGGAAATCTGCGTCGCCAGCTGGACGGTTCGAATGTGCAAAAGCCAGTTCTGTAGTCTCTGCCTGCGAAAGATGGCCAACTCATCCCTGCGTCTCCCAGATGTTTGACCTGTTCTTTTTTTTTTGTTGAAGCACGGTTTGAGGCGTAATCTCTCCGTAGTTGGCTCTTTTAACGGCATCGTAACGGGTTTGCTAGCTGCCAGTATAGCCGCGCACGCTTCCTACAACTCTTGATTACCGTCCTATACTCCAGTTGAGAACCCAAGAGCTGCGTTATCGGCTTTTGCGAAGATTTCAGCGAGGATTATTTTCATTGCCTTGTGGCGATGCTTGTTACAATGTCATGTCGGCAACGAGCACGTTCTCGATATGATTCAAGCGATTGGCGCGGACTGTGTGACAGCCACATCCAATCACCTCTAGCTTCGCATCAATTAAGAAGGAGATATAATAAAATTTCTTCACCTTAATGCGTCAATCTTGCCGATGCGCAGTGCAGTTACACAGAGATATTTGATCCGTCTGCTCGAGTACCTACAGAAGTTCAGTGCAGGGTAGCACCGGCATCACCAAAGCTTACAAGTTCTCTGCATCCCGTCAACTTTATGCTGAACCGTAGAGTGGAAGTAGGTTCTAGTGTATACTCATAGCTTTGAGTTGTTATGAGTACTTTGGGTTGCTGCGTATTGTGTAAGCCTCCTGATTGTACGAGTGGGTATTCTGATGTGACTGAGTTCTAGCTGAGCCACCAGAACCGGTTGTGATAATTAGGAGCGTCTGCGCAAACTATAGCGGTAGCCATAGGGACTTTAAATAAACGAATGAATACATAAATAAGAAATAGTGGTAAAGCCTAGCGAGTACACTCATGTGCCAATGCAAAACCTGTGCAGTCTGTCACGGCCAGCCAAACCACTGCTGCAGCACAACACGGTGAAAGCAGCCAGATAGAATCAATGACTCTCTCTTTGATGTTGAACAAGTCTATCCCGACGACCATAGGACTTGGTACATCCCTCCCTTTCGCACTTGTACCGAGTCTTCTGCTCCGTGGGCAGATGTGCTTGCATGTGCCTTTCCATTTCGCGGGGCTCTGCCGCCCGAAACTTGCACTCCGCGTAATGGATACACTTCAAGGGCTTGATGTGATTCTTTGCGTGTCTCCTGCGATTGGCTGGTAAGCATGGTGGCGCGGCCAGGGTAAATTGCACTGTGATGTCTTACTGTAGCTCGCTACGCAGCTCGAAACTCTTGTAGCATTCAACAATGGGGCAAGGAAATCGCCCGTCACTTTCGCGTGGCAGAGCCTGGCTGATAGACAGCATATAGTCCTGCTCATTTCTCTCGGAATCGCGAGTGTTGGCCCGTGAAGAACCCTCGCCGAAATCGATTCTATCCGGACTCAAAGTTTGATGACCAGAAAGAGCATGCGTGTTCATGCTTTCTCCATAAAGAGGAGAAGAATATGACCTGTATTGTTCCGGTGTAGCACTCTATTGAGGCATCATCCCTGAAGTCGCATACGAGACATTCTCTCCAGAACACGCGCTGGCGGTGGGGTCGTCTGTTTGTGCCTCTGAGCAATTGACCGACAGAAGTGCGGGATCAATGCAGTTACCGTCTACTATATGTCAGTGTACCTGGATATACGGGATATGTATTTAATGCATCTTCTTGATACATAGTTTGCGATATCTCTCGCTTTATACGGGCTCACTCACCATAGAAGGCGTTGTGTGACATGCTGCTGGCAGTGCGTCTACGACCAGAAAGCAATCGTCGGTATCACTGTGGTAGCCCAGAGAATAAAGTAACTCGACGACTCGCTCCACCAAGAATACTTATATTCATCGAGAAACGATTCCGAGTTCTGGTCTCCCGCTGCGGTGGCCGGCGACTACTGCACGCGTGCAGATCAGGCATCCAGCCTTGCCCGACCAACGAATGGCACATCTCGACCAGCGCCACACAATACATAAACTCACTATAGGCCTTGTGATTTGTGATATCTTCTATCTCGGTTGACGTGTACTGCATCAGTTTCCCCATTTCCGAATCACGCGCCAGCTGCTCCCCTGAGGCAGTGGCCGGCCTTGCAGCCTTCACAGCGGTCCTCTTGATGAGGTGGCATCGCTCTGCGCTCGTAATGTTCCCTAGGCACATTGATTCCGCTCCATATCTTCAGCCATTTTGCGATTCTCTCCTCGTACGACTCGTCGAGCTGTGGCTTGGCAAGGGCGTTGCACCTATCGCAGCGCTGATGGTATACCACAGCCGTGTATTTGTTACTGCGATATAGGCGGATGTTGATGGCGACACGTCCGCTGCTCCATTGCTTGGAGCATTTTCTGTTTCCGCATTTGAATTTTCCTTTAATACTGCTGTCCTTTTCTTCAATGTAGTAACCCTTTTCGCCAAGAGGCCGAAAAGCAAAGTCCAAATCCTCGTCGTCGAGGAGAGACTGCACTCTTGGGTGTAGGTGCGGATGCATAGAAGAGGCGCGAATTTTAGTCATGGCAATAAGTGCAGATTTGAAGGCGATAGATACAAAGGTCTGTAGAAGCAGGACTGAGGTGAGTTGACTCGATGACTTCGAACGACTCGACCTTTAAATGGCGTACTTGCTGCAGACGCCTGCGAGGGCCGACCACTAATGTACCATCCCCACGAGCTGAAAGATACAGGCGACTGCATGTCTCGGGGGAAACAGCGAAGTTTTTCAGACACTCGAGCGGAAATGATGTCGAGATGGACGGCTGCGCCGACTGGTTCAAATCTGCGCTGTACGCGAAGCAGGCGAGCAGAGTTGTAAAGCCAGCCCATGAGATGTACGGCTTCTTTTCTTGAACGTCTATTAACTCTGTTTGCATTAGTTTCTGAGCTGGACCGCCGAGCATCCAAACGGTTGGCTGCGTCAGTTCCTACAAACTGCCACGGAACAGCCCGAGACATAGGCTTATTATCGAATTGCATCGCCTCCCAACACCGGGCTGTGCAAAAAGAAAAGCATTTACTGCATTTAAAGACTTGCAGTACAAATTCGCATAATTTTGGGAGATTTTATGCATCATCTTCCCATCGTTGAGCTGTGCTCTGACAAGTGGTCTGCCGCACCTTTGCCAGCCGTAGAAATATCAAGCTTCTAGATCGATCCACCGACAGCTGCTCCTGCAAGCTTCACCCACCGCAACGCCAAACCCCCCCGAGCGTCACGTCACGGCACGAACCATGTCGCCGAAATCGTCCTTGGTACGATCTGGCGGCAGCCGTCTTCGCACCATGGCATTGACTCGCCATGCCGCGGCCAAGAGGCAGGTCTGCGCGACTTGCTCCATGACGGGCGGCGCAGGGCCGGCCACCACCCTCCGAAGGGCGCGGAACAACGCACCGACACGAATGAGTCTGCCCGACCGACGAAGGAGCCTGTCCACGGCCTCCGCAGCGAGCGATGTGCGTGCCGAGCTCGAGCAGGCTCTTGTTCAGCTGCAAAGCCAGTCGCCGCGGCTCTTTAACCTCTCCCGGCTGCAGCTGGCGCTGCAGGGCCTGCGCCAAGCACCCGGCGAGGAAGCTGTCCGCATCGCCGTCCTGGGGCTCGCCAACGGGTCAAGCCCTGGCCAGACGGCCAAGCGTCTCTTGAGGGCGATTCTGAGCGATCCGCTCCAGGACCAGCAGGCGTGGGAGAGGCAGCTCGACAGCTACGACTTGACGAAACCCCTCGTTGTGAAAATCAGCGCTGGCCCAAACTTAGACGAAGCCAACATTAACGTGGCCAAAAACGATCCGATTCAACGCCTACACATCTCGTCGCCCGAATACGACGCGCTGGGTCTGGAACTATTGCTGATGGATGTGGAAGCTTCTGCCCTCGCGGCCGAGCAGCTCTCCATCAGACATTTGGAAGACGTCGCGCTGGTGCCATCAGTCGCTACTCGATCCGCAGACGGCCGCGTCTCGCAGACGCCTGCCCCAGTCCACCAAGCACTGATCGTGGCAGAAGGTCTCATGGGTGCGGTCGGTCTGGCATCTCTGCCATTATCCGAAAGTGGCGGGGCCATCACAGCTGCCGTCGACATGAAGGGCCTTGCTGGAGAAGAGCTGCACGCGCCTTTCCAAATCGTCGACGTGGCTCAGGCCGAGGACGGCGTTCGTCTGTTCCGTCAAGGACCCCAAAACGCGATGCAGTACGAGCGTCTCTGGTTTGCCAGCAAGGTACCATCTCTGACAGCCTGGCTCAAAGCCGGTCTGAAGACGGAGGATGCAGCCACGAAGCCAGCTGTCAAGCAGCTTCTCGCATCGCTCCTGGACAACGCCCAGTCGGCTATCCAGGTCGAAGAGTCCATCATAGTCTCTCGGACACTCGCGTCCAAGACCCCCCTCGATGACGCCACCGGCCTGCACAAGGGCCTTGCCGAGTGGGCGCGACAAGCCCACCGCGAGCTCCAAGATGAGCTCGACCTTGCATTTACGGGACGGCGGTGGCGCAAGCTCGGCTGGTGGAAGCTCTTTTGGCGCGTCGACGATGTGGGCATGCTCACCAGCGACATCCTGAGCCAGCGCTTCCTCCCCACTGCCGAGCGTGAGCTCGTCTACCTGACCGGCCGCATCGCCGAGCTGCGCGGCCAGCCTCCCACGTACCCGCAGCCCGTCTCGGAACTCCCAGACTCGCCCGCCGCAGCGGCCGTCCTCGGGCCCGCCAAAACGGCGCTGCCCAAGTGGCCCGGCCACATTGCCTTTACCCGCCGCTACCTGCAGGACGAGACGGTACCCGCGCTGCAGTCCACCGCGCAGCGTCTGCTGGTGCATTCCCTCGGCACCTCGTCCGTCGCCACGACGCTGGCGGGACTGCTCTACATGTCTTCGCTCACCGCGGGCATCTACGAGGCGGGCGCGGTGGCGGCGCTGGGCATCGTCTACAGCCTAGGCCGCATACAAAAGAAGTGGGAGACGGCCCGCCGCTTCTGGGAGGGTGACGTGCGTGAAGAGGGCCGCAAGGCGGTGCGCGCTGTAGAAGAGAGTGTTGCCCAAGCGCTGGTTGCGCAAGAGGCCGTCTCCCCCGCGCAGGTAGAAGAGCTGCAAAGGACCAAGGAGCTTCTGTCCAAGGCCGAAGAGCTTCTTTCTCGTCTAAAGTGAGATTGAGACGTCAAGAGCAGCAGGCTGGTTTTCTACCCAACTCTTGTTCTTATTGGCATGTATCATATATCGATTCTTTGTTACATTAGATTTGAGCATCACACTATTAGCTTTCCAAGTTCCACCTGTTGTCACTACACCATGAACATTCTCAAATAATTCTTTTTTGTTATAATCATGTCTGGCACGCGCCAAATGGACTATATCCTACCGAGAAAAATGTAGTGAATCATATATGAACCATGAAAACCCCAAATCACAACCGTAAAACGCCCCGAGTTTTAAAAAAACGCAACAGCAGGTATCAGTGTCTGCCAAAGAGAGGCGCCTTTTCTCTCCGAAACCACACACTCATTTTGTCCTTCTTTCTGTTATCTTCCCCTCCCGCACGATTTACCGACCGCCACGACCGCCGGCACGGGCGCGGCTGACGGTGGCGCGGCCGCGGGCCATGCCGACACCGCGACCGCGCAGGTTGCTGCTGCGGAACATGGGCGCGTTGCGGAGCATGTCGGGGACGATGAAGAAGCGCACGTGGGAGCCGCGGATGTAGACCTGGTCGAGGTGGGAGACGCGGCCGTCGCGCGCCGTCACGGTAATGTCCTTGAGCTGGACGTTCATGTTGTCTTCGGCTATTTGCGTGCGAGAGAAATGGTTAGCAGCGTGTCCCCCGTTGGCCATGTCGGCTGTCCAGATGGGCAGAGGGGGTTTTGGTCGTTACCTTCAAGAAGCTTGCCGCGGTAGGTCTGTCCAGACGTGATTTCGAGAGTAATAATGTGGCCCTGTAGAACAAGGTCTAGTTAGTTTCTACCATCCCTCCCAACATAGTGCATGCGAATGCGCGCGCTCGCGCAGCAATGGCGGTGACGGGCCAGAGACCAAGGGCTGGACACTCGTGGGAAAAAACGCACCTGAGCTTCATTCAGGAGCTTGATAGGAATACCAATTGTCGACGTCATGCTGGGCCGAGTTTCGTCGGGTAACGTGTATGAGATGCGGCGCAAAAAGGAGCAAGAGAAAAAGAATAAAACAAACTGGTGGCTGGTGGTAGGTCGTTCTGCCTAATGAAGCTTGAAATTTGACGTGCCACCCCAGCCCACACTGCCCGCGATGGCTTTTGGCGGTTTGCCTGCTTGCTGCGAGCTGCACGCGGTGATTACGTTTATCCGGTCTCCGGCGCGCTGGCGGGCTGTGGAATGTGGTGTAAGCGTAGGACACAATCCCTCTGCCAAGTTTGGGAGAAGAGAAAAGAACAAGAAGTGAAGAGAGGGGCTTTGCCCCAAGACAGGATTTTAATATTTATTGGGAGTTTGCCATGACGTCTTGGCCAGACTGCGAGTGTGCAGAATTCATCCTCTACTCAACTTACATGACCTCGCAGTGGGTCCACGTCCTGTGCACCGCGTTGGGAATGTCTGGACACCAACCAAATGAGATGCCAGAATCCCAAGTAGATAATCTGATCTATTGTAAATTACACGATAAAAGCCTGATGCATAGAGTGAGCATTTCATGACCACTATTCTGTAGCTGGCGCGCTCTCAGACTCGGCTGGGGTATCATTGTCCGTCTTCTGCTTCTTGGTCTGCGAATCAAGTGGCTCGACCTTGGTCTTCCGCTTCTTGGTCCGCGACGCGAGCTGCTCCCTCTTTTCCTTTTTACGCGCTTGCTTGTCCATGTTGCCAATGATCTTGCTCTCCTGGCCACACGGCCACTTGGCCAGTGCCTTTTCCTCGTCCTCTTCCGTCCACTCTGGCGGCAGCACCGCAAACACAAGGTATGAGGTGTGCGTTTTGAGATCGCTCTCGGAGCGGTGAGTGAGTCTTCCCTGCATCCAGGGCTTGTCGTGGTCGTCATCTGCCACAAGCTTGCCTGACGCAGGCGTCGTCTCCGATGCCGCAGCGGATAAGTCAATGTCCATCGGCTCGACGGCAGCTCCCTTGTTTTGCGCAATTTGCGCCTTCTGAAATTGTTTATTTTGCTGGTTTACTTTGCGCAGCTTCGTCACAGCCTCGAGCACGTCAGCTGGTGTTTGTGAGTTGCCGCGCTCGTTGGGCAGATTGACGCCGACCCGCTCACGGACGACGTTGAGGCGGCGTTGCGAAATCTCAACCATGTCGACATCGGTCCAACCAAGCGTCCGCAGCTCGGTGACCGTTCTTGATACTTGCTCAATGCAGGGTGAGAATGTGCAAATGTGAGCTGATTGCTTGGGGTCTAGGGGCGAAGAGCCACTGCGCCGCGAGAGGTGCTGGAGAGCTTTCCATGGAGCTGGCAAGTCGAGGAATATAGCCGTGGCATCTGGTGATTTCCCATCCACCATGAATCCGTCCCTGTATACATCGCGGTGCTGTATTTGTACAATGTCCGTGAGAGTGTGGCTTTCAATTTCCTCTGCCATTTTGTGGAATCGGTCCTCGTTGAACTCAAAGCTAAATACCTTGCCCTTTACATCGGTCTCGTCTTTCGGATAGCCATTATACACTGCTCGCGCAGAGGCATGCGAGAAACTGCCACTTCCTGCGCCGGCCTCTATTATTCTGGTGCCGGGGCGAGCTCGTATACGGTGTAAGATGTAGCTGTAATCGGGTGTGTAGACGACTTGCGTTCGGTGCGGCAAGCTGCTCGTCCAGAGCTCTGGGGAGGGCCGCAGAATGTAAATAAAGCCACTGCTGGCCACAGTGGCCCTTTTTGCTGGCGCCTTGCCGCCCTCGTCCTGGCTCACGACTGGCGTATCGTCGTCGGTCGTTTCTAGTCGGCGTTTCCGACCACGCGATCCGGTGTCTACCGCTGATGCGCGAACTTGGGAACCCCAGGGTATATCGAGCAGCGTCGAGTGCGGAAACGAGCCGAATCGTGTATTTAACGTCGCGCCCTCTGCGTATCCGTCAACTGCGCCAGAGGACTTTTCGAGGCGAATTGCATCAAAATCGTCACGCGCCAAACTGACGATGGCAAGAGAGCCGGCTTTGGTACGGTCGCCGGGCTCCAGAAAAGGAGAAGGCGTGACGTCCATGGTGACGCACACGGTAGGGAGCCGTCTGCTGCAAATTGATTGATAGTTTTAGAGTACCAAGCTCGAGCAAAAGTCGCGACTGCTGAAAGATGAAGATAGTTCTGGAAAAAATTGTCCCAATTCTGGCTGGCTCCACTGCTGAAGGCGTCCACTAACGACACTCCGGTGTCACTAACCAACAGCTGGCGACCGCCTACAATGCCCTGTATCTCTTCATGCTAAGCGCTGTACCTATTTCAGTGGTGACTCGCTGTGACTTGTCCTGTCCCGCTGTCGGAAGCGCTGCAAGGCATTGGGCTCAGTGAGGGGCAGCGCCAGGCACGCAAAGCGGGGTGCTAAAAATCCCTGAAAGGCATCCCTCCGATCAAGTCGTGACAGCTGTCTTGGTGGCTCATTTCTGAAGCTACGTTGCCGTTTCATCTTTCCGCAATACCACTCAACCTGTCGGCCTGGGCCTTTGCCGGTGACTCAGGACACGAATACTCGAGGCTTGAAGCTCGAATCCTCTGACTTCTGTGGCCATATAAGCTTGGATCGTACAGCTGGCTCTCGGCAACGCCTGTCTGCATGCATCTCCTGCGCATACTATCACGATCTCCAAGAATCTCCCCTCCTCGAACTCTCGTCCGATTTCATAGACTCTGCTCGGCCAGTACCATGGCTTCGATCAAGCTGCACAACTCTCTACACCCCGGCGCACCTGTTCCCTTTGTTCCCAAGGAGGACGGCAAGGTTAGCTGGTACGTCTGCGGTCCCACGGTTTACGACAAGAGCCACTTGGGCCATGCGCGCAACTATGTTACCTCGGACGTTATTCGCCGCATCTTGATGCACTACTTCAAGTTTGACGTCAAGTACGTCATGAACATAACTGATATTGACGACAAGGTTGGTTGGCCTTGTGCTCCTCGCCAGGCGCATTGACTCACACGGGCCAGATCATCATCAAAGCCAGACGACAGCGACTTCTCGATGTCGAAAAGAAGAAGCAATACTCTGCCAGTGAGCTAAAACAACTGGGATTGAGTGCCTTTGCTGCATACGCCGAGAAGAATCTACCTCTCTTGCTCGAGATCGAGGCTAACCTCGACGAGTCCAACTACGTCGCCGCCAGAGACAAGGCCTACAGCAAGGTCCTCGCTGGAGGAACGCTGACCGGAGAAGGCAAGCCCGGCGACGCCGAGGCCAAGATTAAGATGCATCTTGGCAACATGAATCTTGCTGCTGAAGCAATCAACTCGGCTCACATTCATCCCGGCTGCGACGAGATTCTGCTGCCCTACCTCGACTCTTTGTACAAGGAGACCGTGGATACCAGCGATCAGACCATGTTCACCGACCTCACCAAGGCCATGGAGGACCTTTTTATGCAAGACTTGGATTCCCTCAATGTCCTGCCTCCCGACGTCATCACCCGTGTCACCGAATACGTTCCCCAGATTGCCGACTTTGTCCAGCGCATAGTCAAAAAAGGCTTTGCGTACGAGGCTGACGGCTCCGTCTACTTTGATATTACTGCCTTTGAGAAGGCTGGTAACACATACGCCAGACTGAGACCCGATAGCAAAAACGACAAGGCCTTGCAAGAGGAGGGCGAAGGCGCTCTATCTACCAACGTTGGCGGCAAGCGTTCGCCTGGCGACTTTGCGTTGTGGAAAAAATCCAAGCCCGGTGAGCCGTTTTGGCCCAGTCCCTGGGGTGAGGGCCGTCCTGGCTGGCACATTGAGTGCTCCGTCATGGCCTCTGACATTCTCGGCTCCCAGATGGATATTCACTCGGGTGGTGTTGACCTTGCATTCCCCCACCACGACAATGAGCTTGCGCAGAGTGAAGCTTACTTTTATGAGCCTGGTAAGGGTGAGCATACTTGGGTCCGCAACTTCCTTCACACTGGCCATTTGCACATTGCTGGCTCCAAAATGTCCAAGTCCCTCAAGAACTTTCAGACCATTCAGGATGCCCTGGCCACCACTTTCAACGCTCGCCGCATGCGCGTCGTCTTTTTGATGGGCAAGTGGAACGATGGCGTCGAAATCTCGCCCGATATGATTACTCAGGCCGATAGCTGGGAGTCTACCATCAGTAACTTCTTCACCAATACAAAGTCCTGGCTCGCCGAGGCTGGTGCCAGCGCTGGCATTCAAAACTTGTCTCTCTCGAGCAAGTCTGGCTCTCCTCTGGCCACTGAACTGGAACAGGCTAAGTCCGAGGTCGCCGCGGCTCTTTCCAACTCTTTCGATACCCCTCGCGCCATGCTCGTCATGCTCAAGCTTGTCAACACCACAAATGCTTATCTCAAGGACAACAAGGACGTCAACCTGGCCGAAGTGGAGGCTATTGCCCGATGGCTTACGAACCTTGTCGGCATTTTTGGCCTCGACGCCAACGCCAAGCCTCCTTACAACGGTCTTGGATGGACGTCGATCATTGCCGATAACGTCGACCCGAAAACTGCTGTGGAGCCTCATAGGTCCATGATGGACAAGGTCAAGGCCGATGTAAAGGCACTGTCCTTGGACAGTGAAGCTATTTCTTCACTGGTCGCCAAGGATCCTACCACTGACTTTGACGCCGTTGCTCAAAGCGGTTCCAAGGATATTGAGCAGTTATCTTTGCCCTACCTCCGGGTCGCCGCCCAGCTCCGTGACGAGCTCCGTCGCGTGGTGTCTGTGCAAACTCCTGATATCAAGAAGGCTATTCTCAGCCTGACGGACCGTATCCGTGACCACGATTTCACAAATCTAGGTGTCTACCTCGATGACCGTCCGGACAACCAGCCCTCCCTCATCAAATTTATACCCGCCGCCGAGCTCATTGCCGCGCGCGAGGAAAAGGCGGCCGCGGCCGCCGATAAAGTGAAGAAGAAGGAAGAGGCCCGCATTGCGCGTGAAAAGGCCGAGCAGGAGGCACGCGAAAAGGCCAAGATGCCCCCTCAGGAAATGTTCAAGACGGACGAGCGTTACAGCGCATGGGATGAGCAGGGTCTGCCGACCAAGATGAAGGACGGCAGCGATGTGCCCAAGAGCCAGCAAAAGCAGAATAAGAAAAACTGGGATAGACAGAAGAAGGCGCACGATGACCTAAAGGCCAAGGGTGGTCTATAGAAGTGTGCATGGGATAGAGGAGTTGGGCCGGTAGCGTTAAAACATTTTCACACTGATTATCTTGGGGGGTTGCTAGTTCTTGACAGTTGTAAAGCAGGATCTGCCATGATATTGTTGGCGCTATGTCGGCAATGTAGATGTGCAATACAACAACCTCATTAGATGCACAACTATTTCTTACTTTGGCTTCGGAGGATGGTTGTCGCGATCGTCCGAAACTCCTCCCCAAACTGCAACTTGTCCTCCCACCGCCGCGGGATCGCGTCCTCGCCGTCGCGCGCGCCCAGCAGACCGCCCGCAATCGCCGCATTCGTGTCCGTGTCCTTGCCGACGCGCACCACGTCGACGAGCACGTCCTCGAGGCAGCGCGGGTCGAGCAGCGCGGCGACGGCCACCGACAGCGACTCGAGCACGTAGCCGCTGCAGCCGCCGGGCAGCGCGCTCGGCGGCGGGCCAAACTGCGCCAGGCCCTGCAGGCGCAGCTGCGTGCCGAGTTTGAGCGCGCCGAGCACAGTTGCTTTTTTGCTGCTACTACTACTGTCCTTGTGCGGCGACGGCGGCGACGGCTCGAGCTTGCGGCACAGACGGATCCCCGCGTCCACGGCGGCGGCTGGGGCCCGACCGAGGACGAGCTCGGCGAGGATGGCGTTGTACACGGCGCAGGAGACGGTGCACAGCGCGTCGTCGTGGGTGATGCGGCTGATGCGCATGCTCTCCGCCACGAGCCGCTCCGCGTCGTCGTCGCCCGCGCGAAAGAGGCCCGTCGGGAGGCAGCGCATCAGGCTGCCGTTGCCGGCGCGGCCGGGCCCCGCGCCGGCCCTGTCCGGGTCGAGCGTCTTGGCGAAGCGCGCGAGGCCGTCGTCGGTCGCGGCGCCCATGTCGACGGGCCGGGTGCCGGGCGTGCGGCCGGGCCAGTCGCCGTCGCGCCACTTGAGAAAGTACCGGCCCGCGCGGGTCGCCACGTCGCCGCCGCCGCCGCCGCCATCGTGGCCCTTTTTATGGTAATGGCCCTCGCTGGGGCCGGCGAGGCAGTCGAGGTACGCGAGGAGCACGGCGCGCGTCATGTCGGTGTCGTCGGTGGCGTGGCCCGCGGGCCACTGGAAGGTGCCGCCGCCGGTAATGTCGCGGAGGCGGTCGCCGTCGGGACGGCCGGGCGGGTAGGTGGCCTTGATGAAGGCGTGGCTCTTGAACTCGACGGTCGCGCCGAGCGAGTCGCCGGCGTGGAGGCCGAGCAGCGCGCCGACGATGCGGGATTGGCGGGTCACGGTCGGCATTCTGTAGACGGAAAGGTGGTTGATCAAGGTTGGTGCTGAGAAGACAGTGTTTGCGCCGGGCTCGCGCTACAGTTATTGTTCAGTTTTTATCCGTATTCCTCCTTACTCTATAGTTGGCAAGTTGTGCTGAGAAGGCTCGCACAACACCCAGTGTGGCGCAGAGGTTGCCAGGCCGTGTGCCTAACAAGGCACACTCAGACTAGCAGCGAGGCAGAAATAGGTAGACGCTATTGCAGGTCACATTTCTGTCGCTCGCGGGGCAGCATTTACCAGTTGGATTTTCAAATATTTAATGCTGTTGTTAGGTATCTTGGAGAGTCCGAGCTCTGGGCGCGTGCAATGTAAGAGTGAAAAGGTTGGCACTGGCCTGGTCTCGTTTTTGAATATCTGCATATAACTCCTGTATCTGAGCACCCGATATTCTTTCTGAAAGATATAGGCTTTAAAACGAGCGTGTGGAAGAAACTTTTGGTGGTGCAACACTAGCTTTAGGTGTACAATCATTGACTTTTGCAGGTATTTCCGCAAGTGCCCATTTATCGACTAATTCAGTGAATTGCCATTCAACGAAATGTTGGCTGTCAAGAGTGATTGCTGACCGACGAGGCAAAATTATCATTGACGATGCCGAAACTGCAGGCGGAACAGATGCGGCCAGGCTGGAGATATGACCAGGATTGCCCTAGCCAGAGCGCTATGCCCAGCTTGGACTGGTTCCAAGCCATCTGAAAGTCAAGTTTAACTACTTGCTGTAAGTAAACTGGCAAGTTTCAGCGAGGCCTGTGGGGCTGGAATGGCTTCTTCGGAGCACGGCGTATGGTATCAACATGGCTTTATGCAGTCTTGAGCCTCTGAGAATTACTAATTCATGAAGCCGTCTTACAAATGCATCCAAATCAGTTGATTCGAGAAGGATATGTTGTCAGAATTATTAAGCCGCTTCATTGTCGTTGCAGCCAGCGAGCCACTTCGGCCACTTATAAGTATAGCCTCATCACCGACACTTGCAGGTCCAGCTACCATGCAGCCAAAAAGCACCCAACAATCTCAATACATCCATATAAGAAATCCAAGTATTTTTTTCGAGAAAAATTTCAACATGGCCACTTATCTTATTACCGGTGTTAGTCGTGGCCTTGGGGTATGCCACCAATCGCTCGTCTTGTCACTCTACCTCGTTTCCTGACTTGCACCAGTTCGAGTTCCTGCGACAGCTGTCCAAGGATCCTAACAATCTCGTCGTCGGACTCGTCCGCAGCCAAGCCGCAACGCTTGCCAAAGTAGAGGCCGAGCTGGCATCTCCCAGCAATGTCCACATTCTCCAAGCAGACATTGCCGACTACGCCTCGCTCCAGGTATGCTACGGATGCGACGCTCGTCTCAGCCATGTAAAAATGCTGACAACAATTGAAGAGCTCCGTGGCCAAAATCGCCGAAATTACTGACTCCAAGATTGATTACATCATTGCCAATGCTGCGCTCGTTTCGCGTTGGTCGGCCTACAAGGACATTGCCAGTCTGTCAGTACATGTTGACGCCTCGCGGATGGTCCTCCCAAGCTCACTCTTTGACGATAGCGGCAACGATCCGAGCAGCCTTGCGGATGACCTCCGACGCTCATTCGACGTCAACGTCGTAGGCAACATTCAGCTATTCAACTTGTTCATGCCATTTGTGCTCAATGGCAGAGTGAAAAAGGTCGTCGCGCTTTCCACCGGCATGGCTGATCTCGATCTCGTCAACGACTACTCGGTCCAGATTGCTGCGCCTTACTCCATCAGCAAAGCAGCCTTGAACCTCGCCGTTGCAAAGTTCAATGCTCGGTACAAGCAAGATGGGGTTTTATTTCTGAGTATTTCGCCTGGATTTGTAGAGACGGGCAACGGCCAGGACCAAAATGGTAAGCCGATTTCTTTGAAGCAAGAAAAAAAAATGCCATCACACACTTGCGAACTTTGACCGAAAGGAAAAACTATTCTGACAATGGGAAAACTAGTTACCGAGGAGGAGCAGCGCGGAGCCGCCGCAATGGGCGCTGCTTTTGCAGAGTACGCACCGCACTTTACCGGTCGAGACACGCCGGAAGACTCGGTCAAGAATGTGTTGCGCGTGGTTGATGCAGCAAGCGTGGAAACAGGACACGGCGGCGCGTTTATTTCCCATCTCGGAAACAAGCAATGGCTGTGAGTAACTTGATGTCACACTGTATACAGCGAAACAGTCAGTAGAAGAGGCGTGGGAGCAGCATCTGGATACGTAGTTACGCAGCTTTGGCTGTGTGCAGTACAGCTGTAATAAAATACAGCTGTAATAAAGGATGATAAAAGTCAAACCATGCCCCTTTGCACCCTACTCTCATTCCAACGATTTATCGGGTCGCTCGGGAGCTCACGAGTAGCTAGCGAGAAGTTCAGAAGCACACCGGGATCAAGTTTTTGCGCTGGCAGGTAGGGAGCGAGACTAACACTCTGCACTACAGACAGCTGCTTTATTCAAATAAATGTAGGCAGCCTCTTACAGGAGCTGATCAAAGCGTTGAGCATCTGCATGTATCCGATAGTTGCAGAGCCGTCTCTCCTCAGATCTTGCTGCACCCACGCAGACCTGATCATGCCTCTTACATGCGACAGGGCTTGAGTTGATGTTTTGCGTTGAGTCCTGGAGATGAGCTCCAGTATGATCCTTCTTTGACGGTCAGTTCGTGCCTCACAACCCAGCAAGAGTATGGGCAGAGGATAAGGCAGAGTAACAAGCTCGGATAAATGAACAAAAGCTTCGTCCACCAGGTTGGCGACTTTGTTCGAGACATCGTTCTTAGAGGTATCCGTAAGCCTCCACAAATATAGCAAAACGGAGAGACAGAATGCTATGAGAGCTTTCTGGTCCTCGGCTCTAGCCTGCGACTGTTCAAGTAGAGCGCGATATATCTCACTGAGCTTCCTCTCAAGCTTGCAATGTCACGCACTCCTGTCGTCGCTTTCGGCACAATCTGCCGGTACGCTGCATTTACATCACTGGCGAATGTATTCACCCATCCGTCCCGCAAGACTGCCAGTCCTGCGGAGTGCCGCGGGTGCGCTGTGAGGCTCCTTCGCGAATTCTCCTTGCCTGGCCAAGATAGACGCAGGCCGTAGCCCATACACAGACGACCAGACCGAGAGCATCGTTGGCAAGTTGGAAGATTGCGGTCGCAGAGCACTTTACGTTCTGATAGGCCAGCTTTGTCAGCTGGTTTCTTCGTGTCTTGTCAGGTCTCGTTGTGTCGGCTACCGACCCTTGCAAGTCAGGCATCCGCGAAGATGCCCCATGACCAATGACGGTCTGGCCTGAAAGGCTTACAATCGAAAAGAGTACCCGATTCGTTTTCTACTTGTAGCTGCGTTGTTGTGGGTAGCTGAGTTGAAGGCGCGTTGACGTTGACGTGCGCTATTCTTGCTATACGCCAGCTGCAAGGGTGCTGGTAAATAGTGTCTGGGATGTCGCCGAATACAATAGCGTATATTGCGCAGAAAGAGAAGAAGTTTGTGAAGTTGGTAGCACCGCCGTCATGATGAAGGTGCCACGCTTACGGTAGGAGGCCGCAGACGGTGACTGCAAGTGAAGAGGTGCAAGTGCTCAACTTACAAATCAAACAACCCTAACCCTGGAAGCCCCTCAATTGACCAGCGGGGCTTCCACTGCACCAAAATCATCACCAGCAGAACCATTCAGTAGCTCCGCCCAGAGCTCCTCCATCTCTTGATTGACAAAACTCGGCAGCAATGCAACATCTGCATCCAATCCGTGGAATGTCGCATCATCACCAGACAGTGACGTCGCCACATTACCCCCCGTTCTCATGCGCGACTTGTCCGCCTCGCCGTCCTCCCCTCGGTCGCCGCCCTCACCCGGCGCCGCACGCAGCGGCCGACCCTGGCCCATGGTCTGCATCACATCCATCAGCTTGTCAATGGCCACGACGACGGCCATGTGGGACGGGTTAAAGGCCTTTTGCTTTTCCCGGATCATGGTGGCCGTGTCCAGCAACTCCTTCAGCCGATCCCCCACGCCGCCCTCGTGCCTGCTCGCCAGGATGTCCACGGCCAGAAGTACGAGCCCGCCAAACACGTGCTGATCGATGCTGTGGGAGCGCATGTACGGGCAGAGGTCGCCGGGCTCGACGGCGCGGCAGAAGCGCACCTGCTGCCGGGCGCAGCTGATGGCCACGGCGCGCGACGAGGCGAATCGCGGCTCGCGCAGGCTTCGCGCGATAAAGGGCCGATGGAGCCTACCCATCCGAGAATACACGGCATGGAGTAAAACGTACTTTTGGCGGAAGATGTAGGGCCTCTGCTCCAAGAGCGCCGTCATCTGTGGCCCCGTGTCCTCGCCGGGTCGGAGGAACCACGGCATGTCGTCCATGAATGCCTGGTAACGGTCGCTCATCTGCGTGGCCAGCGCGTGACTACTGGTATGGATGGAAATTTGCGACTCTTGTATGCAGTCCAAGACTTTGCGGCATACCTCTGTAAATCGCACCTTTTCGATAAAGAATGACATGGATGTTGGTTCCTGGCGGGGGCGGCCGTCGACGACTCCGAGGCCCGCTTGAAGATGTTCGTCGTCCACATTTGATGGGTAATTGACACGGAATTGCTTCGGATTGAACGTATATGTTCCCTCCTGGGGTCCGGGAACGGTAGCAACGACTCTACACGACTCATTAGCTCTGGTCATTTTCAACTCTAGCCCGGCCGGGCGGGTCTTACCAATCTGTGGATGCGAGACACCACCATAGCCGACGCTTGATTTCAGCCTGGATAATATCCTCATTCGGAGGAGTCTCTCCCGCATCAAGACGGTGTATCTTCATTTGAAGCGCTTTGGTGTGAGCGACTCCTCTCAAAGTATTGTACACCGGCGACTGGCCTTCAGAGTCCCAAATCAAGTATAGCAGGATACAGATTGCCTGCAGCGAAAGCACGGTTTTGGATATCATGAAGTCTTTTTCAAGGACCAGGCCCAAGGCAATGTCTCTCCAGGTCCCATACAATGCAGTCGTGCTCTGCAGCTCCTTGCAGCGCGAGTGTGATTGTCCGGAGCAAATATGAAAGGCGCTCGAGGAAAAGATGCTAAAGAACAGGGCGAGAACCTCGCGTGATACGGGGCATGAGTTTGACAGCTGGAAATACGTCGACTCGAGAACGACGCGGGTAGATGGGACGTGCAGCTCGCGATGAAGAATGTCTGCCGTTTGGACATAGTGCTGGAAGAGCAGTCTTGCCGTGTAGATGTTGGGTAGCTGCACCATTAGCCTGCCAATGTCCTGGTCCTCCAGAGAGGAACTGCCGCCAAGTGTTGCTGGCGGGAGCCGTGGCTGGAGTTTCTCGTGCTTGGCGTGAGGCGTGGAGGAGACTTCTTCGAGGTGCGCCCACATACCGTTTGCATCGTCTTGGATAACTTCATCTTCATGATGATGGGGGTTGCGTGGCAGAGGCGCGGCAATGTTTCTGTAGATGTTTAGTGCTTGCTACATGAACTGAACCAGGCAGTCAGACCTTTCCACAGATGTCGATCCATCTGCTAGCCTAGGCTCGGCTAATTCTGCGTTGCAGGCTACAAAGTGTGCAGTCGCCAATTAGCTGGTGTGGGCGGTGCAAGCTTCAGAGAGCAAGACTGCACAGAGGTGTGAGGGGGTGGGGGATGGCAATGACCTACACGGGGCATAGTGGCAGGAGATTTCCCTGGTCGTGCAGTTGGCACAAGGTCGCTTCTTGTCACACCGAATCTTCTTTTGCCGGCAAAATGTACACGATGCAGGCTGTTGCCAGGCGCTCCGCCTCGGTGACTCAACTCCGGGATGCCCGCGCTTCATGACTGAGGCCTCGTAGCACAATGAAACTAAATTGCGGATATAAAGGTGTCATGAGGCGCATAAAACATCAAACTTATGACTCGCAGCGGGTAACGCAGCTCTTCGGAAGCACCTCAGTCTGGTAGTGCTGTGTTGAAAAAGGCCGGACCACCGCGGACCTCCGGCGGGATCGGAGCCCTGTAAGTGGGCCGCGCTTCAGCCCGTGCAAGTCGACAACAGTGACAGATTCCACATCAGGATTAACAGCAGGTATGGATTCATTTCGGACCTCCGTAGACTCGGAACATGGTCATTGGACATGTTGCAGGGCGTGCGTGCCGAGTATTTATTCTGCGTCAAGTCTTGACTGAAACTCGACATGCTGCACTCATATACTTGACCTGTCCATGTCCCATCTGTGTCACTGTCAAGAACTGCAATTTCTTTGGAGGAAAAAATAATGAGCAAACCGCACCCAATGACAATTTCCGCCGAGGAAGAATCCCATTCGCCAGGCTACGATGAAGAGGGTGCCAAGGTCGATGAGTTCCCCGACGGAGGACTGCAGGCGTGGCTAGTGGTACTAGGAGCCTTTTTCGGCCTGTTTTGCACTTTTGGATGGACAAACTGTACGTTTCTGCTGCTCATCTAACAGAAAAGACCTTGGAAATGAACTGACTTGACCTTTACATCACAGGCGTCGGCGTGTTCCAGGCATACTACGGAAGCCATCAACTCAAGTCGCACTCTCCGAGCACAGTGGCCTGGATATCGTCGCTCAACATGTGCATGCTATTCATCAGTGTAGGTACTTTGATACTGCCGACCCAAATTGGCCAAGCTGTCATTCAAAGCCAGTGTACTAACAGCTGTAGGCGCCTTTTATCGGAAACCTGTTTGACCGCTTCGGCCCCCGCGTGCTGCTACTGGTCGGCACCGTCCTGCACGTCTTTGGCCTGATGATGGCCTCAAACTCCTCGCAATACTACCAACTCATCCTCTCCCAGTCCATCTGCAGCCCTATTGGCGCGGGCATGGTCCTGTATCCCAGCTTCAGCTGTGTCGCCACCTGGTTTCGGCGCCGACGGGCCCTGGCCATGGGCATCACGGCCAGCGGCTCGAGCTTGGGCGGCACAGTCATGCCCATCATGGTCAATCACTTGATGGAAAAAATCGGATTCGGCTGGACCATGCGTGTTGCCACGTTTCTCATTCTGGGGCTGCTCATCGTCACGAACCTCACTGTCAAGTCTCGGCTGACGCTTCGGGCAAAGCACGCTGGCCTGCTGGACTTTTTTCGAGCGTTCAAGGATCCTGCATTCTTGCTTACAGCACTGGCTTCCTTTTTCTACTCTGTGGGCATGTTTATTCCCATCACGTTCATGGTGACGTACGGAGTGCATGTGGGCATGTCCCTGTCTCTTGCCAGCTACCTTGTTTCCATATTCAACGCGGCCAGGTATGTCCCATGGGATGTCTTTGTCGTCCCCACGCCAATGACTGACTGTTTTTTTTTTCACAGCGGCGTTGGACGTATTCTCTCAGGCTATGTTGCTGATCAAGCAGGCAACTTCAACGTCTCCATCATTGCTGCTTTCCTCTCCACCGTGTTCACGCTCTGTCTGTGGCTTCCCGGCCAGACGCAGTCGACGGCTGTCGCATTCTCTGCCCTCTTTGGCTGCAGTTCCGGTACATACACGGCCCTCACCCCCGCTCTTGTAGCACAAATCACCGACATTCGCGACATTGGCACTCGTTCCGGGACCATTTACGCATTCGTATCCATCGCTGGCTTGGTGGGGAGTCCCATTGGTGGCTCGCTCATCACAAATGCGGGTGGAAGCTATTGGGAGCTGCAGGTCTTTGCTGGAGTCATGCTTGGGCTTGGCGTTTTCTTCTTTGCTGCTTGTAAATTGCACTTGGCAAAATGGCGGCTGTTCGCAAAGGTGTAGACTGCACCCGGCGGGTTGACCGAATGAGTACACGCTCCGCTGAGTCTAGTCTGAGCTACCTCGTATGCGTATCCCAGTTTTGTATCTTTATCTCTCCAAAATAGATGAGGGGCTTGCAAGCCAAAGGCATAACCGAATGGCATGTAACGCTGAGCAATACCAGTGTCCAGCAGGCATCGAAAGATGGTGCCATGGCCGAAGCATCGCATGTGCCACTCTCCAATCATTTCTTTACTCTAGCTCAATCTCTAGTTGCATAAGGCTGTTTCCAGACCCCAACGCGTTCCGCCTTCTCCAGCTACTAACGAACTAGTCAATTACAGTTCGCAGAGTCGCAGATAACCGGTCGCGCCACCCGCAACGAAAGTGGCGCGCCAGTGAGATTTTAAAGGACAGAGCTTGCCCCCAATGTACAATACACGTGAAAGCGGAACTCTTTTTTTAGCCAAGATTTACGCTGCATTGATCTATTGTCTGGCGGGCAAAGTGGCGATCAGGGCTCACGTCAGCCTGGGGTGTCATCCTGCTGTAGTGCTGGTAGATATCCGTACATGCACAGTGTACCTCAATTCCACTTGGAAGACGTTGAAAGGGGTCTCCAACATGTGAATAATCAGTTTGTGAGTAATTATATATAATGGATATCTAAGATATTTTCATTCATAAAATAAGCTCGATTGTAAGAACTAGAGTGCTTGTGGCGCTGTTCTATCCTTGAACTTAATGTTTGCCCTGTTGGGGAGGGGGACATGAGCTGTGATGGCAGGGGTCCAATCAGCCCGTCCAATGAGACTAAAATAGTACCTAATTGTATCAAAGCTGAGCAATGCCAAGTATCCAATTCTGGTGGCTGTTTGCAGGAGACTCTTTATAAGTCGTGCGTCCCCAATTTGGAATAAATCGCCCCCGAGGCTGTCAACCGCAGACATATTCGCTACCTGAGCTTCCACGAGGACATTAACTAAAGACCCGTTTTCCCAACGTTTGCTAGTTTGAACTAGGTCGACCCTTGAAGAGAGAGACAGCAGTCAGTACAGAGCTAGCATGGCGCTTCTGCTCTACAGCTGGTACTTTTACGCCGTCGCCATTCCCGGCCTGCTCCTCTCCATCTCGACGATTCTGCGAAGATGGGGATCAACGACCACAAACGGTAACCGATTTCCAGGGCCGCGGCAGTTTCCCCTGGTGGGCCGTGTACACGATCTGCCCAGGTTTTCCATGTGGCTCAAGTTCAAGGAGTGGGCGGACGCCTACGGGCCAATCTACGAGACGTCAATGATGGGTCTGCGCTTCATCGTCGTCACGGACGAGGGCATGGCGCAGGAGCTGCTCATTAAAAAGGGCAATTCTTTTTCCGGACGGACGCAGATTCGAGCACTTTTGGATCACAGAAGCAGCCCTGTATATGTCGCTCTTCAAGACCGCAATGGTAGATGACATGCCTCCCTCCTGCCATGTCCACCGCGCGACGGGATAAGCTAATGCTCTTTTTTTTTCTTGACAGAATCGTGGAAGCGGCAGAGGAAATGGGTGCACGCAGCCATGGCGTCTGCCAGCCAGGCCAACTTTTACGGCCACGTCGACCGCGAGGCGAAGCGCTACCTCGTGACGCTGCTCGTCGACCCCGCGCGCTTCCACGACAATGCGCGCGCGCTCACCGGCCGCATCATGACGACGCTCGCGCTCGACGACGCCGCGCAGGGCGTCCGCTTCGGCGCCCAGGCCACCGAGACGCTGCGCCAAATGTCCGTCTCGGGGCCCATCATCAACGCGCTGACGCCGCTGTATGCGCTGTGCGATGCGATCGGCTGCAACCCGTGGCGCGCGTGGGAGGAGGAGCGCGAGGGCAAGATGCGTGCGTGGTGGCGGGAAAACCTGCAGGTCGCCAAGAAGAGGTTCCTGCAGGGGACGCTGCCGGAGAATACGTGGGCGCATCGCTATCTGGCGCAGGTGGCCGCTGGCGAGGGCACCAAGGACCGGAATCCGCGCCTGGAGCAGAGCAGCGAGGAGGAGGATTTCGCGGCCTGCATGCTGGGGTTCCAGACCATGGTGGGCGTCGTCACTGTCGCAGGTCCGATTCAGTACTTTATCATGGCCATGGGCCTGCATCCGGAGTGGCAGAGGAAGATGCAAGAGGAGATTGACGGCGTCTGTGGGGATCGCATGCCTCGGATCGAAGACTACGAGCAGCTGCCGACGGTGCGCGCGTGTGTCAAGGAATCACTACGGTGGCGGTCGACTGTGCCTCTGGGTAAGAACTTGACATCTCACCGTTCAAAAAAAAATGGCAATTACCAACTACTACCTAGGCGTGCCGCATCGATGCGAGGAAGACGTCGAGTATCGCGGCGTCACCATCAAAAAGGACGACGTCGTGCTCGCCTGCGAATGGTGTGCTCATCTCTCGATACTTGCAAACCTACAATGCTAACAGATTTACAGGGCCCTGAATAGAGTACCAGAGCAGTACCCCGACCCTGAAAACTTCCGCCCCGAGCGCTGGCTCGAGCGCGGCTGGCCGACATACATGGAGCCGCTCTCGCGATACCCCAACCTGCGCGAGGGCAAGGGCATGCACACGTTTGGCTGGGGCCGCCGCATGTGCCTGGGCCAGTCCATTGCCGACTACGAGCTCTTCATCATCGGGGCGTCTGTGGTCTGGGGGTTTGACATTTGTGTCAAAAAGTGTCCGCTGACGGGGGAAGAGGTTGTTTTTGACAACCAGGCGACGAATTCGAGCGTCATTCTCGAGCCAACGCCGTTTCCAATGGATTTTGTTCCCAGGTCGCCGGAGCGTGCCAGGTGCATAATGCAGCAGTATGAGTTGGTACGGCCAGACTTACGAGTTTAGGATATTGTATGATGAATTATGAATAATACACATGTACAAGTCATCAGCGGCCCATGAAGACGCATGTGCGAGTAGGTCCCATGAATTTGACACTTCACAGCGACAATTATTTTTTAACAACCTCATCCTTCATACTATACGAATGTCTCTTTCATCCTCTTTTCAAGCCAAGATGATTCCTCTCACGGCGGTACAACTCACTGTTTCCTCCGGCGACCGGCCCAACTCGCCGCCCCACAGTGCAGCCGCTCCGGCGGTGCTCGCGCGACATGGAATCCCCCCACCACCTGTCCATCATCCAGTTGAGCCGAGCCCGCCACCACCTTATCCTCCGACTACCCAAACAGAAACGCCTTTGGCCCAGTCTCGGTCGACAATCGTCCTGTACTCACATACATCCTCTACAGCCAAAGACCCCTCGACAATCGAGATTGACTACCAGAAACAAAACACCCTCAAACCCCCTTCGCTACCCCGCTGCCCGCCCATCATGGCGCAGTCCACCGCCCAGCGCCGCCTGCTCCAAGAGTACCGCGCCCTCACCAACAACCCGCCCGACGGCATCACCGCCGGGCCCGTCTCCGAGGACGACATCCTGCACTGGGAGTGCCTCATCCAGGGCCCCGAGGGCACGCCCTTTGAGGGCGGCGTCTTTCCCGCCGAGCTCAAGTTTCCCAAGGACTATCCGCTGGCGCCGCCGACGATGAAGTTTCTCTGCGATCTCTGGCATCCGAATGGTGCGTATCTCTTTTCTTTCCCTCTTGCACCTCTCGGGCTTTCCTTTATTTCTCTTTTTTTTTTCAAAAAGATTCCCAACGCTGATGAAATACAGTCTACTCCAGCGGCCTCGTCTGCATCTCCATCCTCCACCCCCCCGGCGACGACCCCAACCACTACGAGCACGCGTCGGAGCGCTGGTCCCCCATCCAGTCGGTCGAAAAGATTCTCATCTCCGTCATGAGCATGCTCGCTGAGCCCAACGACGAGAGCCCCGCCAACGTCGAGGCCGCCAAGATGTGGCGCGACCGCAGGGCCGAGTACGAGAACGTCGTCCGCGAGGGCGTCCGCCGCACCTTGGGACTGTAGGGTCCTCCCTCTTATGATGTTTACGAAATACCCTGTGAAGCAGATAAGATGCACATCATCTTTGTTCCCACCAATCATGGACTGCTTGAGCTTTGGGTGTGTTGGTGCCGTCGTCTTTTATGCTCACACATGTCATTCAGCAGGCCAAGGTGGCATGAGCAGGAACACATCTACACTTTGTCCTTGCCATTGTCTTTTTTTTTTGTATTCCAACGCAGAATTGATTTAGCAAGTTTCCTCGCCATGCTCTCCTTTTTCATGCTCTTATTTCGCCACCCGTCTAATGTTGAAAAAAAAAAACTGCTCATGTAAAATGTTGACATCATATCTCATAGTCCATTCTCCGTCTTAAACTTGTCCCAAGCCTCGTTTAGCGTGCTAAACACCGATCCCGCAATAAGCCGCACCTCGGTTGACGCAGTCTGCGCAATCTACCCGAGCCTGAATTAGTAACCACACACAATGACAGCACAAGGTACAATCTGCTCACCTTGTCCGGATGCGTCTTGGCAATCGCCTTCATGTACGAAATTTTGACCTTGTTCGCCATGACCAGCTCGTGCATGCCCACCTTTTTCCATCCGCTGTCCGCCCACAGCACCTGGTCCAGGCTCGCAATGAGCCCGCGCAGGTTGTCGCGCTTGCCGTCACGCCACGCCGCAATCTTGGCGTCCACATGTTCCGACAGCGCAAACTTTTCGTCATCCTCCTTGGCCGCCGCCTCGTTGGCCTCGCGCAGCCGCGTGACGGCCTCGGAGTCTTGTTGCGGCTGCAGGCTGGCCGACGCAGACGGACGAGGAGCAACCTTGGGCGCCGCCGCCTTGGCCGCAGGCTTGGGCTTGGGCGCAAGCGCCGTCTGGCATCGCTGACGGCCCTTGACCGCCGTGGCGCCGCCGAGATTGGCTTCCACCGTCAACTTCCACACGGCGAGCGCGTCTCCCCACTTCTCCATTTGCTCGAGCGCTTCGGCCTTGCGGCTCAGCGCCTTACCGTACAGATCGCGCATGTCACGATGTTCTTCCTGCCCGTTGTCTCCCGTCACGACCACCGTCTCACCTTGGCCATTGCCGACTCCAATGATGCCGATGGCGGTGTCGGCATCCGTCACTGCTTGCTTCGGCTCTCCCGTTTTCAATGCCGTCAGTGCTCGGTTTGTGAGAAGCACAATCGCTAGAGGATGTGTCGATGGCACAGTAGCCAGTGAGGATGAGTAGGATGCATGTGCTTGTGCAAAGTCTCCACGTTTGAAATGCGCAGTTCCCTCGAGACGGTGCTTTGTAGAAGCTGAAATGGCAGACGGCGCAATGGACGGTATTTGACGGGCAGGTTTTGGTGTTGCTTTTCGCACAGGAGTAGGGTTAGACTGTGGTTTTCTCGTAGCTGCTACGGCTTGAGGCGGAGGCGTCGGACGGCTCGCTTGTTTCAGCGCTTCAGAGCCGAATAGCAGATCTGGTTCAGGTTCCGTCTTGGCGGGCTCTGCGGGGGATGCTGGCTTCCGTCTTCTACTAGAACTAATAGCAAATGTGTCATCGTCGTCTGCAAACCGATTGAGTCGCGACCGCGCATTCGGGACAAGAGGCGGGGCAGCCTGTTGCTGCTGCCACCTGGGTACAGAGCCACTCCGGCTCTGGCCAGCAGACGATGTCGCGGGTGAAGAGCTTCTTGTGAGATCTGGCGTCGCTTGCCGGCTCTTTTCTTTGGCCTGTCTGGGCCGTCCGCCAGACTCAAGCATCATGGCCTCATCAGTGGCATTGGCCTCCTGCCTCGTAGAGGCACGTGCCTGGTTTGCCTGTGCATCGCGCATCCATTTGGGCTGGCTGGGATCTCCACCAGCGCCCTCTTGCTGAAAGTCAGAAACAGCCTGCTGCATCTTCTTTTGTCCCGTCTTCCAAAGTGAATTGGCCGTCTTGAACAGGGTGCTTCCGACAGCAGCCGCCGACTTGGCAAAGTCGGGTTCGTTTCGCCCCGAGGGTGTTTGCTCCCGACGCTCAGATCGGTTCGAATTATTTGACGACGGTCTTCCCTGTGCTTTCGCTTTGGATTTCCGGTGCGCCTCGTCGAGAAGCCAGTTGGCTGCTTGCTGAACATTGGTGCCAGCACCGCTCTCGACCAGGGCGCGGCGGGCATCTTCCGGCGCGAAGCCATAGTCGATCAGCTGGGCCACAGCGCTGTCAAACTCAGCATTGCCGCCATTACGAGCCCGCCGGTTATCGTTTCGCGGTCTTTGGGGCAGCTCCTCTTCGTCCGAAGAGCTCGAGTCGTTATTCTCAATCGGCTTGCCAGGCTCACCGCGCTGCGGGGCAACCTGCTGTTTGGCGCGCACCTCCTCCACTGGTCGGGCCAGGTCGCCTAGAAAGTCGTCGTCGTCGTTGGTCTGCGTCTGACCTTTCGACGCTGCCGCCGCGGCACCGTTGGACTTGAACTCGCTGAGGCCAAACGGATCGTCGTCGTCTGGAAAGATAGCCGCGTCCGACCCAGAAGCGCTCCAGGCATTAGGGTTCGAGAGGTCGAGGGACTTTTTTTCGGCATTCGGCATGGGGACCTTGTTCTCTGGAGGCGGAAAATGGCTGGCATTGTCAACCTTGGTGTCCTTGTTGAACGCGGCAAAGAGGTCGTCGTCGTCATCGTTGCTGGAGCTCTGCGCCGCGACGGGCAGCGGCAGGGCGGGACTCGATGACTGGCCGCGCGACCCGAGCATGTCCCATTGCTGTCCGCTGCCAAACTGCGCCTCGGTCAGCTTCCGCTTCTCCTCCTCCTTCCTGCGCTTTTCGGCTTCGAGTTGCGCCTGGCGCTCGGCGAGGGTCAAGTTCTGGGACGTCTTGGCGGGGCCGAAGCGCGCCAGGTTGCTGAAGCTGTCCTGGGCGGCCTTGGGCTGTGTCGTCGTCTGCTGCGGCTGTGGCGGTTTTCCAAAGGAGCTGTTCCCCGAGTTCTGCGTGGACGCAGGCGTGTTGCGTCCCGACGCAAAGGGCGAGGGGCTCGGCCGTAGCGACGGGTAGGCCATGCTGCTGGTCATGGGCACGGCTTTGGGCGGCTGCCCACCGTTGGGCTTGGACCAATCGAGACCAGAGAGGTCGTCCATTTTCGCGCAGGTTGTCTGTCTATCAGAGTTTTCGTGCTGGGCGCTTGCGCGGTATGGCACGCGATCATGACATATGCTGTCAAAGAGTCGCCCTGAGCTTGAGATGTGTTGTCATTAGTTCCACAGTGTGTCCTGCGCCACACGATGTGCCCCATTTCTGCAACGCTCGGGCATTGGCATGGTGGCGCAATCACATGACGCGTGTATAAAGGCATGGTGCTGATGCAATGATTTCGATAATATGCATTTTATTACATGATGTGTAAAATACCCCGTCTTCTGTTCAATCTCTATGTAACCTCTGTTGCGCGTGCTGTGTGGTAGGTAGGTACTGGTTGCCTCATAATCCGCTGTGAGCCTACCCAGACGCCTGTGAGCAACAGCACGAATTGCCTGACCAGCTCGAACTGCCCGAACAGCATGCCTCCTCCTCAGCGTCTGCAAAGATTTCACTTTCCGTCTGTATCCAGAAATCCGCCTCGAGAACTTGTCGTGTCAAGTTAAATGCCTCCGTCAGCTTCTCCGCAATCCGGCGATGCTTCTCGCCGTCGTTTGCCAGCGCAAAGTACGTGTCCTCATCGCGCTTGATTTCGTCCGCGTCGCGCACCCCTGCCATCAGGCGCCGTCTTGCCTCTCGAATGTCCGTCCGGCCCTGCATCTCATCAATGACGGAGAGGGGATCCAGTCTCGAAAACTCGGGGTGCCGCCTGAAGAGCGCCTCAAAGTGGTGGTAGTCGCACTGCGTGTCTAGGTTCACCCAGCGCATGTAGTGCCACAGCAGGTCGCTGATGATGCCCGGTATTGGGGGCAGGGCGATGTTGGCCTGCTTAGCCGCGTCGTGCAAGCCGGCTTGGAATGCCGCGCAGTCTGTGGACGAGGGCGGATGTCGTTTGTTTGGCACCGCGGGCGGGATGAGGAGCTGTGCAAATGGCATGGTCGAGGAAAACTCCCAGCCGATGATGCAAGTAATGTTGCAGCTATCATCGACAAAGATGTTGCTACTACTCAGATCAGCATGCCCGAGCGGAAACCCGGCAGCAGGATACCCACCCTCAGGGGGACTGAAATCAGGAACAATATCCTGGATAAGCTTTCCTGCTGTGTGATACTGCATGCGGTTGTCAACGCTGTCAATCTTGTCATCAACTGTCACGAAATCGTTCCATCGGTCCAGAGCGAGCTTGTAGCTCGCCTGGTCTGGGTAGTCTACCCACTCTGGGCAAGGGCCGAGGAAAAGATGGTGGCTCAGGGAAAGGCCTTTGACGTGTCCGAAGAATGCATCGATCAGCCCATTGTAGTAGTTCTGCTCTGTTAGAAAGGGGCCTCGAAACATGGAGATACCGTGGCGGTTTTGGAGCACAAAGGTTGACACGAGCGATTCGCCGACCTCAAAAGCGTCGGTACTCTCCTGCACCGAGCCAATAGTGTCAAATTGGACCTGTGACAAGGCGAAGCATATTTTACCCAGCTGTCTCATAAGCTTCTTCGTTGCATCTGAAAAGTCTCTTGCGCCCTCTTGGTGCAGACGGCGCAGATAGGCGGAAAGCGACCTGCCTTTTGCGCAAGTCATGAGAATGTAGGGAACGCCTACAGAGTTCGAATCGGTACAGCTACCGTCTAGTTAGCGACACCCCAAGTCAAAGCCACTTCGGCTCCTGAAAGCATACCTATGGTCAACCACACGAGGCACTGGTATGGTGGTGTGCTGCGCAAGAAGGTTGAGCGTTGCGACTTCGCTGGCAATCAGCTTCACCCGCATCGCAAGGGGCGGGCGCCGCCCGGTTGTATCGCGACGCGGCGTACGGAAGACCCATTGCAGCCCATCGTCGAATTTCAGAATCACCACTCTGTTGAGGCTGCCACAGAGCGGTTCTCCTACCACGCGACAAGTGTGCCGGCCCCCGCGCTGACGGGCGGCCAGCTCGACAATCGCAGTTAGATTCAAAGGTGCTTGGGAAGACATGTTTGAGGACGATGTGTTGATGCTCCAAGTAAGGCACACGAGGTGGGAAGCCAGGATATTTAAGCCCGATCTCTGCAGCGTCGGCAGTGAATCACGGTGTGCCAGAGACAGCTTGCAGAAACGCGTCTCAATGTTTACGAGCTTTTGTGATCAGTTGGTGCATGTTTTGTATTCAGCCGAGTTATACAGGCCTCGTCCCTCAGTCCGATACTCGCAGGCCAAGAGCCACGATGAATCATGGTTAAACATGTGCTGCTTGAGGTCGATATTATGCGCGCGACTCGATCTCGTACGCCGCCACCGTGACACAGGGTTGCCTGGTGGCACGCGCATGCATCGTGTTATATACAAAAGCCGACTATTTATTCATTCTCCAGATAGTTCGTGAGAATTGCCATTTCAAACTAGTTGGAAATTGTAAAAAAAAAATGGCTCACGATGCTTTCATTGCTCCCTGTCTGCTTTGCGGGCGCATGGTCTTTGACCGGCAAGTCAGGAATACAGCGACTTGGTTGAACCAGTTCCGCATACGTATGTTGAATATGGATTCTTGTGGCGCGGCTTTTGCTAATGTGAGCAATAGTCTACTCAGACGTAGACATTGTTTCCATCACTGGAGTAGGCTACTTCAAGGACGCGTCCTTTGACCCTTGGATCGTGCCGCTAGATTACAATGCCCGCTGGGACGATGACGGCTGGGAGTGTGATACTGACGATGCGCTTCATGGTCCTCGTATTGGTATTCTTCGCCAATCGACCAGAGATGGACGCTGGGGATTCCCTTTTCACGAAGCCTGCTGGTCGCTGCTGGAGATTGCCTTGGCCCCCACGCCAGTGCCGCTCAAACGACTGTTTGATCTCTGCAAGTCCTTTCCGATTCCCGAATCCCAGTTCTCACCAGAACTGGGGCATTACTACGGCGGTCTCAATAGAGATCACCCCGACGATGGTCGCTGCGTCGAAGTCGACGACAGGTTCACGCAGCATCACCGGCTTTGCGTGACGCAATTTACCAGGTTCGACCCATTCAATGTGCCCGAAATCGAGAGTCTTTGCATCAATGCCGTGGAGGATATACCACACGTTTCTATCATGAGCGTGCGTTTGTCCGACCCGTTTGCCTCGCTGCCGCAAGAACTGCTCATGAATATCGCGAGCCTACTCCCAACGCACGACTTTCTCAACCTCCGCCTGGCTTCACAGTTCCTTGTGCCCGTGTTTTATCAGCAGAGTTTCTGGGCTACGCGGTTCGGACCCGGGAGTGAGCGCGGCTGGGTGTTTGAGACGCAGCGCTGGGACAGGGCGCTGGACTGGCGACAACTATATCGTCGCACAGGCCTCACGCATCGCTCTCAGGCCATGCAAAATAGGGAGAGGGTGTGGCTCCTGGCCATGTATGTCAAAAGGCTTCTAGAGCCCAGATTCGTCAATGCATCCAGTCGTACCACGACGCTGCTCGCAGATCCACGTTTTTGGCGCAAGGCCGCGGTCGACACGTACATATGGAACGCGGGAGACCCGTACGGACTATTTACTAGTGGATGCGTCGAGCTGAATAACAGTCCAGATATTCTTCTTCCTCGGGTAATCGAAAAAATTTCGTTCTTTTTCAATGAGATTGGAGCTGTTCAGTATGTGGTGGGCTTGAGGGTGGTCGGCACATGTGGTGCTGTCGTCGAGCTCGGATACATGGCCGATGAGATGGTCATTGACGTCTCGGGGAAGTCCTTGACGGGACTATGGCTAGCTCTAATACCTACGGGCATCAGAGCTGTACGATGCGTTTTTGAGGACGGCCGTTGCTCGCCATGGGTCGGATCCCCAGATGACGCCGCACAAACAATGAAGCTAGTAGCTCCAGGCAGACTGTTGGCGATTTCTGCCCAATTCGACGTGAGCACTCTTATTTTTGCCGTCTCAATTCGCAGTTGTTAACTGGAGAGTAGGGCTGCAGGATTCTAGGTCTCGGGGCCGCGGCAGCAGAGTGGGCGCCAGCGTCGCTACGCACCACAGCAATATGGGAAAAGAGCGTACCGGACGCTGAGCTGCAGCTAAACGAAGCCTTCTTTTCCACCATGTATGTATGGGCCGACGATGGTGTATATGATTCGATTCGACGGAGCGTGTTTGGCGGCACGCGGGGCCAAAGCCTGCCCTATCTGACGGGCATACAAGTGTACATGACGTTGACGCCATGTGGCATCGAGTTTGAATTCACGCCGGGCCACCTCGACTATCTCGACACCTGCGAGGATCTGGGCGTGTTTCCAGACTCGGAGATGGCGAGCCTGCAGCACTTCTCTATTGACGGTCCCGGCGGAGAGCGCATCAGCGGCGTGGAGCTGTACGTGTTTTACAGGCCCCATGAGGTTGTTGTGGACGCTGAGCCCAGCGCCGAGCTGGATTCGTTCAAGGCGGGTTTTCTGGCATGCCCTGCTACTTGCAACCGAGTGCTGACAGTTTTTGCAGATTTTTACGAATCGCGGCCGGTCCTGTCACTTTCGGTACAAAGACAGGGTTGTTCAGAAGAACGTAACGGTGGTGTCGGTACCAGTGCCGCCTGGTAGCACGATTACGGGATTCTACTGTACAGTGGTAAGTACCAGACACAAAGGCCAATATAAAGGCGCTGCGTGCTAACTTGTGCGATAGTTTAGCAATTGTATCAATGCACTGGGCGTCATCACGGAGATGCTTGACTAAACATGCTAGCCCTGACGGCTACCGGAGGGCGGTGCGCGGTGGATGCCTGGCGCGCCAAAGAGTACACGCTTTGTTTGGGAAAACAAGTGCAGTAGAAACAGTTGGAACTTGGCTTTGCGGTGACATAGAGTAGAAAATAGACGACATTTTAGCACTCAATTTCGTGACGCGTCTCTGTCGCGGGGCTAGATTCAGTTTCGACCATTGCCGGAATGCTGTGTGAGTAGCCAAAAACTCGATGCTCAAATGCAGTGGAAGTACAGCACTCGAGGGCTGAACTGGTCGACGCAGGTCGATGGTGACATCAGCCACCACGTGGTAAATTCGCAACAAGGAAATCTAGCTCTTCGCATTCGAGCAGACCCAGAGTCTGGCTCAAGCTTTAAAGGAAATGAACGTTCTTACGATCTTTTGATTTGATTTCAATAGTGTTTGCTTGGGGATAGTATTTGTGCAGAGCGCTACCCCGTAGACGAATCAGACAGGCAAAAACATAAACTGCGGCATGGTGAGGTGAATACGCTACGTGGCTAATTTTGAGAACAACTATTATATCTCATCTGAGTAACTATTATCAGAATGTCACAAGTTGGAGGCGCCGTTTTTATCAAATGGTCTTTGCTGAGCGCGGTATGGTGGTGAGGCTCTTTCGAAGTGAGCCCACACTGGTAGTCCTGAGTAGGCACAAGACTGCATGTTTTGGCAGCGTGACAGAGCTTCAACAAGCGACCTTTTTCTGTCGATGAACACACGTACGTACCCCTTGCTTAGCCAAGAAAAGAAAAAAGAAAGAAAAAAAGACCGCTTTAACTACAAAATTGCAGCTGTTGACCGCAGCGCGCCCCCGGCCGTTGCGGACCCTCCCGCCAGGCGAGATTATGTACGGGGCCCCTACCAAGGCACAGCCAAGAAAGGCGGGCGGTGATCGCTATTAAGCCTATTATTCGGCAAATTTGGAACGACGAGCTTGTGGGCACTGCAATGTTGCATCGAGACATGACGGAAAAAAAAAAGGGGGGCGGGCTGGTGATTTACAATGTTGATAGTCATGATGATTGCCTTTGCTGGCTGTTGACCGGGGACGGCAAACTGTGACATGGTGGACATGCACGATGGAAGAAAAAGAGGAGACGATGAGCTACTCCTTTTTTCCTTTTGCTCATGCATCCCGCATCCATCCCTTGGCTGGCTATTACCGGACGCTTACTATGCGGTCGGGAACACGTTGCCGTGCCGAGCGCCGGAAATGCAACAACAATAAGGTAAATAGTAGAAAAGCGTGCGTGGCCGAATTGCCGTCCGGTATGATTTATTTAAGCGCTGCCTTGGAAGCGGGACAAGACAATTGGCGGTGGAAATGATGGTTCGGTCCGGCCTTTCTGTCGTTGATTGTAGAGAGACGCGCGTCGATAATAATGTGTGGAAAAAAAAACAGCCAAGAGGAGAAGAGATGCAATGTGGAAAAAGAGGTGTAGATTGTTTGTGGGACGGGGACAGCGACTCGTAAGAACGATTTCCGTGTTTCGTTGTATCGATCGTATTTACGGGGTATTCATGCGTCGAGATGGAGAGGGCAATTTGGTACCTGAGTACGAGAAAAAACTGTAACCAGGGTGTGTGCAGCCAGGGAACCTGTGCCAGGGGAAAAAAGTCGCATGAGAATTCGATTGTTCTTTGCTATTCCATCCTGCTGATGGGGAATCAAGGCGGTCCTACGTTACCAGTCGTTCTCCCGTCTCGAGTTGCCGCGGAACGGCAGCCAACGTCTCCGAGCCAGACCATTTACATCATAATACCATTGCTGCCAGCCAGCCAGCCCGGTAATAATGCGGTCAGCAAAAGCACAGGCTGGGCAAACCAGGGAGCTCGGGAATTTACAAATTGCACAGCACGGGTGTCCTGTGAGAGACTGGCACAGTATGACGTAGCGGTTCTCAGGGGGGCTGCCAGCCAGTTGAAGGTCGAGGTGGCAGCTCTCTTCTTCCTGCCATGGCCTGAGTGGCGCTCAAGATCAGCTACCCCTGGTTAATGCCAGGGATGAACAGCGGCCCGCCAGAGTAGATGTGAGCTCCTGATTGGCTATACTGCCATGGGGCCCTGTCTTGCAAGCGTTTCATGTCCCTGCAAGGTACGCCCCAGTCTCAGGCGCAAAAAAGGTACCTCGAGGTACATGCCAGGCACTTTGGCACAAGCACCAATTGCAGTCGCTAGGCAAGCATCGTCAGGAAATGTTGCCCAAAATCGCGCTCGTCATCTTGCAAAAGCCATCACAAAAATGTATCAGAGTTTTGTACAGGCATAAGCTCTTTTCGTTGCACTTGGCGGTGGCCATCCGTACCGTTTTTTTTTGGGCATCTTGTCCGTCTGTGCTCAGGCAAGGCACGACCTGCCGCGGTAGCAACACCAGAAGAGATGATGCGTTGTACACAAACGCACAGCAAAATACTGGAATAACAAAAATGATCAAAAATAGCATAGAGCGAGCGCGGTCTCTCTGTGCTCTCGACCACCCAATCTTGCTGTCTGCTGTCTGTGTCCCATCGCTGCGTATGTCACGACGGTTGACAGTGTAACACGCACACCGTCCTTTATTCTCAGGATTCGTTCGCCCATGCCGACATTGTGTATTCCATTCTTGCTGTTGTGAACCACGCGCTGTTACTTGGGCCGGTGCTACAACATCTCATTTTACCAGAAAATACAAGTCTTGTGCTCTTGATCGTCAACTAGACCGCCATAATGCGGTAATGGCTGGTGTGCAAGTATGTTGATAGTCTGCCGGTGCATATCTGCGCGGCCAACTAATGCGAAACACATGATTGCACAGTGCAGTGACCGGCGTCATCGGAATCTATTGTCAGTATGCAGAGAACCCCCCCCAAAAACACCGCATTGTGCAGAACTGATCGCCAATAGCCCGCAGCAGATTCCAGAGACGAACAACACGAGGACGCAGCCGTTGGACTTCTGCTGCGCCATGCCTGCACTGCAACAGCAATTTACAGTGGCATGGGCCGCTGCAGCCAGCTCCTCTCAAGGGACCATTGTTAAGCGCCCAGTGGCTAGCGTCGCCTGGGTCCACCGAAACAAAGACCAGAAAATCGCTGGGCTTCTCCATGCCAATCAATCCACGACGCCCATCGCCCCCTGGATGGATTGAAAAAGACGGTGGTGGATGCGCTGTGCTCGCGTTTGCCTTGTAGTCACGGGTAGAGCAGGCCAAGTTCATCGTAGGTATCTGTCCGAGGCGCATAAAGTGAGGGTACCGGCGTGTAACCAGTACAGAAGACAAGCTGTGTGCGGCCAAGACCTCTGCTGCCGTGAGACGCTGTGCTTCCAGGGGAATCAAAAAAGGCCGCTGGGCAGAAAAGTGCCTGGCTGGTGCCCCTTGGAACCCCTTGGTAATATCATGAGCCACAGAGCAGCCAACCCCAGCGAATAAGTGGCTCGCGCTGAATGATCAACGGTATTACAGGCTCCATGTAATAATAGAGCGAGAATTGCTGTCGTATGGCTGGAAAACCACAGGGCGGGGGAAATCTGTTACGTATACAATTCTTTTTCTTCCTTCTAGACTTGGAGATGACAGCAGACAAGTGTATTTAGAGTCGACGCATTTGATAGCTGGCGCGAAACCACCCGCTTGGCTGGTGCTGTTGGCAAGCAAAGTGAATTGGTGCATGTGCTCTCATCTGGTATTGGCAGATGTACAACAGGTACTTTTCAGTCCGCCAACCAACCGGGCTGTCAACGGAATGTGCTTTTCCTCCCCACCCTGATCTCCGCTCCCTCATCTCATCCAGCCCGTAAAGCCGTCCAAGTACTCTGCTAGCGCGTCTCGCCGTCCATTGTGCCTTGTGCCTGGCCTAGCGTTGGTGGCTTGGGTACTTGTACTTGCAGGTACTTCTGGGGCCGTCGGGGAAGCGCTCAGCCAGGCGCCCGTTGGCTTGCTTCGTTTGCCCAGTCATACTCTCTTTTGGCCGCTCTCCCTCCACATCCTCTCCCTTCCTCCCCTCTTCCACCGCAGGAGTCCTTTCGACAAACGCATCTCGCTCTTTTCTGCTTTTCTCCCATTCCCTTCCTTTTACCCAACATCTTCAAAACCCACGCTCCTTTTCTTACCTTCACTCTTTATCGCTTTTTCACAACCAACAATCTGACCACATACATTCCTTGAACAACAACTTTTTCGACCGCGCCATCCCTCTTTTTTGAGCGACCTTGATCCTGTATCACGACTTTCATCTCAGATTCTTTCGGCCCGCTCAGACTGCTGTGCAATCAAGCAAAACCCGCTTGTGTCTGGAGCATCTTGGATTTTTTTCGTGCCATCTTCAAAGTCGAAAATTGAAAAGACTGGTGTCTTGTCGAACGATACAGCTCATCATCGCCACTCTGTCCGTGTTGATATACCAGCATAACCCAACCACGCCGATCCGAATTCCGTTCCAACCACCAACACGAATTGTTCTCTTGTCCCGGCTTCACCGAACCTCCTCAGCTGACCAGTCTCATTCTTTTACGCGCCTCTTTGTGTCGTCATAAAAAAACGGGGTCTCTCTTTCTCACGCAACAACTGGGCCTCTCACTGGAATTCTACCAGTTTCAGTCCGCGCACGAGGTTGGAATACGTGACTGCAAAGTTGCGCTGATTCGGTCTTTCTCTTCGAAAGAACTTGGACTCTTCAATTGACAAGATTTGTTCTTGCTTTTTGAAAGTCCCTTTTTCGCAAAGCTTTTTCACCTACTTGGACGATTGCGAGCCTGGTAAGTCGTTTGCCCCCGTTTACAGCCTCGAGCCTCTTCCTCCCTGCGACAAACGCCCCACCCCTGCCCTTGCACGACGCGGCACAGCGGCGAGATGAGATATGGCGACGCATGATAGATGAATGGCGGTGCAGCATAATCCTTTTACTCAAGTGCGGTAACGATTGTTGGCCGACGCGATTCTTGCTTCGCTGAAAACGCCATCAATCGCAACAACATTTGCCGTTTGCCGCCTCTCAACACCGCCGCAGTCGAGGCAAGCCATCGCCAGCCCCATCTCGCCAGCCACTCATCGACTTGTACCTTGCAGCTGCCGCCTGCCGCCTGCCGCCTGCCGCCTGCCAGCCTGGACAATGCATTTTCGTTGCCACCTGCCAGCTCCAACTCTCGCTCTCTGCAAACGCGTCGTCCGCTGCTTTTCACTCCATCATCATCTTTGTTTTGCCATTGTTTTTCGCAATTGCCCAAATGCATCTCATCAACTAGTCGCCGTTTCCCCTCACCCCATCTCACTAATACCGTCTTAGACTGCTTCATCGCGTCGTCCACTCCTTAACCAACAAGAAATAGCTGCCTTTGAAAGCAGCTCTTGCACTTGGATATTTTCACAATGTTCAAGATTAGTCCCGCCGTACTGCTCGGCTTGGCCGGTAGCGCCAACGCCTTCTGGCGTATGGAGTGCCCTGGCCGTCTCGATGTCGCCCGTATTGACCCCATTGTCAACCTCAACGACGTCTCTGCTCACGCCCACTCCCTTCACGGCTCTTCAGGTACGTTGCCGTCACCTTAATGGACAAGATGCATGGTTATTGCCGTATCAACACGCTAACCCAGAATAGCCCTCTCCTCGTCTGCCGACGGTGCTGCCCTCAAGGGTGGTGACTGCACTTCGTGCCGTGTCACCCAGGACAAGTCCGCCTACTGGTCGCCCGCTCTCTACTTCGAAGACAAGGACACTGGCAAGTTTGAGCTCGTCGACCAGGTCGGTGGCATGCTCGCCTACTACCTTCTCTACGGAGACAACATCAAGGCTTTCCCCGACAACTTCCAGATGATCGCCGGCTCCAACACCCGCCGTTCGTACAGCGCTGGAAACCCCGAGTCCCCTGACCCCGACAAGTCTCTCTGGCAGTCCATGGGCCAGACGAAGCAGAGCATCCTTGAGCAGCGTGCCCTTGGCTTCAACTGTCTCAACTACGACAAGCAGCCCGAGGGAACCCTCTACCGTCACTACATGCCCGACAAGGCCTACCTCGACGCCAACTGCAAGGACGGCATTCGTCTGGAAATCATGTTCCCCTCTTGCTGGAACGGCAAGGATACCGACTCCAGCGACCACAAGTCCCACATGGCCTACCCTGACCTCGTCATGACCGGTACCTGCCCCGAGGGCTACGAGACCCGCGTTCCCTCCCTCATGTTTGAGACTATCTGGGCCGTTGGCAACTACAAGAACCGCAACGGTCGCTTCGTCTTCTCCAACGGTGACACTGAGGGTATGTGTATACACTTCCTCTGTCCAAGCCAAAGCTGTACTAACATCCACAGGCTTCGCTTACCACGCTGATTTCATGATGGGCTGGGACCATGATTTCCTTCAGCAGGCTGTTGACACTTGCACTAACCCTTCCGGCCGTATCGAGGACTGCCCTCTCTTCAACGTTGTTGACCAGGGTACTGCCACCTCTTGCAAGCTGGAGAAGTCGCTTCCCCAGCAGCTGTCTACCGAGATTAAGAACATTCTCGGTCCCATGGCCAACCTTCCCGGTGACCTTGCCGTCTTTGGCGACGGCGGCGATCCCACCAAGCCCGAGGCTGGCGGCGATTCTCCGTCCACTACCGGCACTGCTACCTCCAAACCTACCCTTAGCTACACTCCCGGTGCCAAAGCTTCCAACTCTGCCTCACCCCTCCCTGGCCAGGTCTTCAAGCAGGTTGAGTCTGAGTCCGAGTCTGAGTCTTCTGAGTCTACCCCGACACCTACTTCCACCACCATCACTACTCCCTCTGCTCCTGTTGCTGTCGCCGCTGCCGTCACTGAGGCTCCTGCCAGCACTCCCGCGGCCAGCTACTACAGCACCCAGTTCATTACGAACGGCAACACTGTCAGCAAGATTCTGTGGGAGGAGGAACTTGTCACTGTGACGGAGACTCTCGAGCCTACCGCTACCAAGACCGTGGACGCTGCCAAGCGCCGCCGTTCTCACCTCCACGGCCATGCCCGCAGGAGCTAAGTACAAAGTTGGAGTGTGATGTGAAATTACAAATACTAAGAGCTGCAATTTGATTTCGTGGAGGATTTTTGACAATCTGGACAGGTTCCGGAAATTGGAACGGCTTTCGAGTTGGTATGATTTACAACGTTCTGTCTTGAAGGTTCTTCTTTTTTTTCTTTTTATAGAGGCAGACATGCTATGCAATTCTTTTGATAACATGGGATTTAACAAGACCCAAGCAGCCATGTATATTTGTCACTGATAATGCTTTGTGTTTGTGACTTGCTGTAGCTCGGGCCGGCTAGACGATGGCCTAGAAGCGCGCACAGTTTAGACTGCCACCAGCCGCGCCGAGGCTCAACAATGCCATCAGGACGCTATCATCACCGGCGGGTACAAGGGCGAAATAATTCGAATCCAATAAAAAGATGATCAAACTTACGATTATTTTAGTTGCTGGTGCTCCAGGTATTTTCTTTGCCTGCGACCTGCAGACCTTGGAGGGCTTGCGGTGAGGCTTGGCTGGAATGCGTCACGCCAGGCAACACATTCCTCATGATATTGCAACGGAAATTACACCCATATGCACCAACGAGAGCAGCATTGTTTATGAGCATTTTCAGCATGATGTGGCCAGTCTGATCAACAGCTGTGGCTGCCACATTCGCCCACACTCTCTTCTTCTTTTCCACACTTTTAACCCGATCAGCAAACGGCATAAGAGGCTTCAACACGAAGGGCCCCGAGGCCAAGATAGTCACTCTTTTTGTTCTTGTTCTTTCGGTTCTTGTTCTTCGTGCAGGTTGTTTGAAGCAAAAAAGGAAGCTGAAGCGAATGCCGATATCTAACATTCCCTCTGCAGAATCTGGCTGGGCGGTATCATGCGGATGTCCGAGAGTGACTCTGTTATTGGTGATGGTGATGGCATCAACGTGCTACATGGCCGCAGTGCTGCCACGCTCGGTCTCGGTTGGCTGATTGCCATTACGCTCTGCGGCGGCGTCTCGCTCTTCATCTGCGTCGGGTTCGCGCTGGCCTGGCACGCGCAGAAGCGCCGCACGCCGCTGACGATCACTCGGACGACAGCCTCTCTGCCCTACGAGGCGTCCGGCTTCACGGCGCTGCTCTCGGGCAGGCCCTCGACGACGCGGTTGATGAAGCGCCGCACGATGATTGCGCCGCCGCGCTTCCCCGACGACGACACCGTGGACGACAACGAAGACGACAAGACGACGCTGGCGAGTCGGTTCTCGCTGAAGCGCATCCCCTCGGTGCCCGTGCTGCCGCCGCTGCCATCTTACAGCACGTTTAGGCTGTGGAACCCAAAGAGGGCCTCGTATAGACGCGAGAGGGGCTGGCTGGATGAGGAGGCCGTGGCGGTGGGCGGGCAGATGCTGGTCAGCGTGAGGCAGAGGCCGAGGAGCGGCAGCGGCTGGGCGGGACAGAATCCGCCGGTGCTGCCGCCAGTGGGACACAGAGCGATGAGGCAGGGACTGAAGAGCCAGGCAAAAGGAAAACAAGAGCAGCAGCAGAAACAAGAACAACAACCACCGGCACCGCCGCGTCACCAGGAAGATGTCAAGCAGCAGCCGACCGATACCGACCACGACCACGTCTATGACAAGCATGACCAGCATGACCAAAAGCAACAGCAGATGGAAGAAGAGCTGGCGATGCCAGCCATGCCTGGCGCCGTATATGGCGGCGAACCCGGTGCTGCGCAGGACTTTGTCCGCCCCACGGCCGCCGTGCTCGCCAGGCATCCGACACGCACCGACTCTGAGCTGCGCGACATTCTGCGCTCCACGGAGCAGCGTCTTCGTCACGGCGAACGCGGGCATAGCCGCTCCCCGGAGAAGCGCACGCCGCACAGCTCACCCACCAAGACGTCGACGCCGCGTAGCACCCCAGGGGCCGGACGTGTAGCGGCCCGCCACAACGGCAGCCCGGTCAAGTACGGCGGCGTGACGTACAGCGCGAGTGGCGGCGGCGGCGGCGGCATGGGCGCGCGGGAAGGATCGGCCACGTCGATTGGCAGCGCGGCCAACAGCCTGATTGCGCATGCGACGGAGGAGCTGCAGCTTCCGGGGGGCATGGGCAGCCCGAGCCGTCTGCGCGGCCACGAGTGGCTCGCGGGCGATGATGCGATTCTGCAGCTGACGACGCCGCAGATGCAGCAAAAGGAGGACATGGAGCGCGCTCTGCAGCAACAGTACCTGCAGCTGCAGCAGCAGCAGAATGCCAGCTCTCAACGAGGTAGTCCGCAGAGGAGCCCGCAGCGGGAGCGATCTCAACGGCGCCGCTCCACGGACAGCGATGCTTCATCCAGCCTCTCTACTCTGTATAGTGTTGGGGACGAAGTGGATGATGCTTCGATTCAGGCTGTTGTCGAGGGGCCCGATGACCCATTTGTCGACCGCCGCGGCATGCCTGTCCTTGCGCCCCTCCGACGCACCATGACTGTGAGCTCAGAGACGCTCGCCCGGCACGTCGACCACAGCACCATGCCGTCCGTCCACCACCAGAACCCGCCACCACGCAACCCGCAGCGCGGTCACCAGACACACAAGTCGCTCGATGCGCAGCGCTTCGCCGGCGCTCTTCAGCCGCCCTCGCAGCAGCGCGGCAACGAGGACGTGCGGCCCAAGTCGGCCATGTACGCGGGCTACACGTCCCCGCAGGTGTCCGAGTCGAGCTTCACCGACATTTCCGTCGACAGCACGACGCTGAGCAACACGAGCGAGGACACAATCACGGCAGAGGACGAGGAAGACGAAGGCTTTGACGTGGCGACGACGCCGGTCCGCCGCAGGGGTTCTGATGTCTCGTCGTCGCCGTTTAGCGAGCACGACATTTTCAACATGATACTCGCGGCGCAGTCCCCCAAGAAGACTAAGAGTAGTGCGCGCGCGCTCCCCACGCCGCCGAGCCTGCCGACCGTCGTGGCGCCTGATGGGTCCATTATCCCGACGGCGCTGTCGCCGCCGCCCAAGAGCCTCGCGCGGACGCTGTCTCTGCAGCGCGGCGCGTCCCTTGTTCGAAAGGACTCTGTCACATCCTCCGCCTACAGCAACACCACCATCAAGAACAATAACACCATCGATGATACTCTGTCGGCCTCTCGCAGTGGCGGTGTTGGCGCCGACGGCCTGTCCGTGTCAAACACGGTCGCCGAGCTGCGCCGCATGAACTCGCTCGTCAGCAACACGAGCAACAACTCGCTCACCTCAGCGGCGGTGGCGGAGCAACCACTGCTGCCCAATCTGTCCGACGGACGCCTCCCGCAGCTGCAGAGCGTACAAAACGCGCCGCGCATGGGCACCAAGCAGTACCTCAATGTCGGGAACAGTCCGAAGAAGAGCAACATCGCTCGTCCGGGTGGTCCGCGTCCGAAGAAGAACAGCGGTAGCGGCCATGTGCGCGCCAACACGACCACGACGGCAGCCGTGACACTGACGACGGCGCCAGAGCGGCCGGCCAAGAACCCGCGCCGCAGCCTGGGCACCGTCGGCTCGCTGGTGGAGCGCTACCAGAAGCGCCAAGTCGTCGTGACAGCAGTCGTGGAAAAGCAGCAGCAGGACAATGGCAAGGAGAATGCCGGCCTGGGCATCTCGAGCGCGCCATCCACGCGACAGGCGGCCGCGCTGCAGGAGAGCCGTAGCGCGGGCGGCACCCCGACAAAGGACACCTTGTCGCCGTCGCCGAGCCGCGGTAAGAAGACGACGATGCTGCCTCTTAGGAACCCCGTCGTCGCGGAGCTGGCGGCCGCAGAACGCCGCGCCAAGGACAAGCGTGGCAGCGTCGACAGCTTGGGCCTGTACGACCAGGATGGGTTCCTGCTGCCGTCGCCGGAGCGTGAGCTGAACAAGAAGCTGCTGCGGATGTAAAGCAACACTGTCGTCCTTTTTCTGGACATTTTACTACTCAAATGCCCTGACCATTTCTTTGCTTATTCATCTTCTTCTTTTCTGGGGAAAGTAGACGAGGTCTGCTTTTATACACTAAGTCGGCGTTTTCCGCAAGGCAGCATTTGGCGACTTTTGTTTTTTTTCCTTTCGTCTAAACATATAGTATTAGAGGGCATGGCCCGACATAACGAGGAGTTCTCACTCCTGTCTTATAATTCACTATATAGTATATCAAGAGGCATTTCTTTCTTCATTAATTTCCTCGTATCCCTGACCCTGTTTTGCACTTGCCGAATGAAACCAATAAACGCCATACTTTTATTCCACAATGCCTGTTTTTTATGCGTTTCTAGCAAAATCCCCCCCTACTCTACTCGTTGACGCTTGCTCTCCGCGTCATCCTCTTCACCGTGCCCATTCACACCGTCTTGCGGCTCGACCTCGTCGCGCGCTCTCGTCCGGCCGGCGCCCTCACCCAGCTCTTCCGGTTCCCCCTCGCCGCCCACCTCGGCGCCGGGGCCGATCCAGTTGCCGTCCTCGTCAAAGTACTCGGCGACGTTGTCGGCCGTGATCCAGCCGCCGCTGCCGGGCATGGGCGGGGGCAGGCCTCCGTCGGCGGTGCCGCGCAGCACGCCGCTGAAGCCCTCGAGGGCCTCGTGCTCGGCACTGCCCTCAAACACGATGCGGTCGTAGTTGTCCTCGTCGGTGTCGTTCTCGTCGCCGTCCTGGGCGGGGCCGGGGTGGAGATTCGAGCACGCGGCAATGGCCTCGTAGAGCTTGGAGGCGGTGCTGGCGGCGGACCCCTCGGCGGCTGGGGGCACAATGGTCAGCTCCACGAGGTTAAAGTCGTCGTCGGAGGAGCCGCCGTCGGTAAACTCGAGCTGCATCCAGACGGCGGGCGCCGAGGAGGGCAGCTGCTTGATGGCGTGGATGGAGATGGACGGGTATGGTATCGAGACGCCGGCTTCGGCCGCGGGGCTAAAGACGATGAAGTTTCTGCAATGGGATGTGTCAGTATTTTTGTGCAACGAAGTGTCTGTTGGGAGTAGCTAGTGGGCTCACGCACTCGGATGTGACGTAGACGTCGACTTGCTGCTCCAGGAGCTCTTCGGCAGCGACGTCAGCGCCATTCTCGCCGCTGCTTGCCGACGCGACGGAAGCGTCGGCGGGGAAGAGGGCCAGGCTGCCGCCGGCAACCTGCTCCTTGGGCGCAGAGGCGGCGGCGCCGGCAATGTGCAGATGCAGCACGGGCTTGCCGTCGACAAAGGACTCGGGCGTCTGCGACTGGTACTCGGCGAGGGGGACAAAGTCGGTCGCCGACGGCGGAGTGCGGATTGTGGTCGCAATCATGTCGATGCTTGTGGTGGTTGAAACTCTGCAACGACTCGTTTCAATGACAGTATAATCTTGAATTCGCAGCGGGAGCTTGAGCTTCCCAGATCGCGAGGGCAAACAAAAATCGTCGGCGGGTTAGGTGGGGCAATGACATGAACTGCCTGCGCGGCCTTGGACCAGCGATCAGTTTCTTCCTGCAACTCCATCGACTGACTACGTGGCATTCCTGCAGCGACTTTGTTAGATAGGGAGTGTTGCTGAACCCATCATTTGCCGACCAAGAGTGCCCAGAAAAGACCGTCTGCCCGATTTATCGTATCGACCGGCAGGCGACCGCGTCGCAAGTTAGTCATGTACAGTCATCGTGAGTGTGCAATGCTTCAGCCTGCTGCATTTGTGGGTTCAACATGAACTAGCTAACAATTCACAGGCCCCCATCCGCTTCTGGAACAAGTTCCGCTCACAGTATCCCCGTTTGTATCGCTACCGACCGCCACGACGCTCTCCTACAACTACAAGACCATGCCCTCCAACATCCCGCCATCAGCGCTCGGCATCCCGACAGCCTCCTCATCAGGTGACGGGGCCGCCGCCGACCAACCCAAGCCGCGCTTCATTGTATCGCAGACTGGCAACGCCGCACACCCAGACGAGATCATTGCCTCGTGCCAGGCGCTGCGCGCCCACGTGGCCAAGCTGCAGGAAGACGCCGACCGCGAGCTGCGCGAGTTTGAGGAGCGCATACGGGAGCGGGAGCTAGCGGAGAAGAGGAGGCTTGCCCCAGGTTGGCTGGACAGCGACTCGCGACTGCTGCAGCCCGAAAAGGGCGCCGCTGCGTCGGCCGCGGCGGCCAAGGCAGAGGACGAACTCATGGTGGGTGAGCCAACTGCTGGACAGGCCGGCACCAACGCGGCTACGGACGAGGGAGCTGCGCTGGACCGAGCTTTTGGTGGAATGAATCTAAAGTAATGGAAGTTTTCGGATTAACAGTCGCAGAGACACGAGTGTGGCTGTTCGGGACGGCACGCAACTTGTATTAGGTGTTTGGGAGTACTAATTGAATTACATGTTTAGCCCATCAAGAGGTTGCCTGGCTGAATTTGCGAAAGTTATACAGCTTAGATCATGTTGACAGCGAAAACAGCAACGGCACCAGCAGCGAACAGGGCAGGCTTCTGGTTGTTGGCAGCACCAACTTGGACCGGAGTGGAAGTGGCATTTTTACCAGCCTAGAGTCACGGTTAGGACAATAAGAATATCAAACAGGATTCCGAGTACTTGCAGTGTGAGAAGCGCCAGTGGTAGGCTTGGCCGTGGTAGCAACACCAGTGGTGGCACCAGACGAGGGAGACCCAATCGCTGAGGTAGACTGCACCCGTGAGGAGCCGGAGACGTGGCCAGTCTGAGGGGCGGTAGTCGACTGCGAGGGCTGGCCAGAGACGGAAGGCTGGGTCGCCGGGGCAGAGGAAGCCGGAGCAGAGGAAGCCGGAGCAGAGGAAGCCGGAGCAGAGGAAGCCGGAGCAGAGGAAGCCGGAGCAGAGGAAGCCGGAGCAGAGGAAGCCGGAGCAGAGGAAGCCGGAG